>JAIXMO010000043.1:0-256692 GCA_025677825.1 Helicostylum pulchrum
TAATACTTTTTTGCAGTTATAAAAATTTTATTTTATTCAAGTCTAAACATATGTTGTCACTATATTTTTTTTTTGTTGCTTTTCTCGTTTTTTTTTTTTTTTTTTTTTCTTAATAAAACAAATGGTTGGAGTACAGAAGGGATAGTTTTTTTTTTTTTTTTTTTTTTTTTTTTTTTGTAAAAGGTGTGAAATAAAAGAACATAAAAAAAGTTATAAAGAATAGTCAAATCGTTCATCAGTTGAGTTTTGATGAATGAAAGAATTTGCAGTAGTAGTAGTAGTAGGATTATTAGAAATCATTTGAGAGTATTTTTCTTGGTATTCAGTACTAGTAGTAGAAGGCCGAGGAGAGCAAATATCATGCTGAGAGGAAGACGAAGAAGATAAACTATGATTTCCACCAGGCGAGGCATTTTGGTGTTGTTGATGTTGTGAAACCATATCAATGTATGCTACGGCGGAAGTACTAGTTGTTTCAATACAAAAAGGTACAGGAGATCTTAGTTTATTATTTGGTGAGTTGTTTTCTGTCATGACTAATGGTGACGAGGGTGAAGTAAGACATTCATCTACTACTGAATTAGCTGAAGATTGTGGTCTTTGAACTGTTAACGTATTGTTAGAAGAATAATAAGGCGATGTCAGTCTATTTCCAGGGGTTGCTACTTTTGCTGCCGTTGTTGTTGTTGTTGTCACGGGTGAAGGGTGCTGTGTTACCATGGCAAGTGGATCTGCCACCGACAGATGTTGTGATGAAGTTGAAGAGCAATTGCTTGGTGACAATACCGGAGAAGGTAAACCAGGTGTAGCATTAGCTGAAGGTTGTTGTTGTTGTTGCTGTTGGTGATGATGATGTTGATGATGATGATTTTGTTGTTGTTGTTGTTTATTAAAGTCTTTAAAAAAAGAGGATAAAGGGGCTGTTCCACTGTTTGATCTTGTATTTCCTTTTATAGGTGAAGAGGAAGTAGAAAATATTTTATGCCCGTTTGAATAAAAGTTACTTGAAGGCGGAGTCGTGGTATAAATCATCTTGTTGTTGTCGCATAAGTTTGAAGAAGATGATTCAAGGCAAACTTCATTATTACCGGCAGTATTAAAATTTGGGAGTATACTTGTTTCAGAATACGTACTAGTTAAATCCGGACAAGATTGACGATTAGAATAAAACGATTGTTGTTGTGCTGCATTTATTGCTGGATAAACATTTCCGTATCCATTACTATTACTAGGTAAACTATAAGTAACTGGAGAGTGTTGACGAGCAGATAAAATGGTTTCATGAGAAGGAATACGTTGTTGTTGTTGCTGTTGTTGTTGATGATTATATGGGTGATAACCTGGATAGTTATTATATTGATTATTATTATATCCGGCGGTATAAGGATGACTGCAGTAACCATATTGGGAATTTCGGCGAAGTGCAGCAGCAGCAGCAGCAGCAGAAGAAGAAGAAGAAGAAGAAGATACGCCTGCATCAGTTGATTGGGATCTACCGTCACGGTAATTACGATTTACAAGTAACCATGGATCATTATTGCTGCTGCTACTAATACTTGCACGATGATGTAAAGAAGGATCACTGCTTGATCTATTAGAGCGTCCACGTACATTTGTTCTAACTCTTTGTTCTGTATCAATAGCAAATTGATCAACAGTCCAATAAGAGCCTTTTCCTGGTTCATTAACAGGACGAGGTACACGAACAAAACTTTTGTTTAAAGAAAGGTTATGACGAATAGAATTCTAAAAAAAATGAAAGTTAGTTACACTGAAATATATACTATTTTTTCCCCCTGATTTACCTTCCAGCCTGAACCAGCTGATCCATAGTATGGGTAATGATCAATTACCCACTGGTATATTTGGCTAAGAGTCAATTTATTCTCAGCACTACGCTCAATTGCATACTTTATTAATGTCGCGTATGAATAAGGTGGTTTTCCTTCTGTATTTTTCTCTACACACATATCTGTTGTTGAATTACGGCTTCTATGTGACTTTGATGTATCAGACATATAAACATCAGCATCTGATGAATCATTTATAGTAGTACTAGTATTATAATATTGTTGTTGTTCTGTATTAGATGAAGGTGTTTGCATCCAAGGTGTACTCTCTTGTACTACGGATTTATGAACTTTGGCGCTAGAAGGCATATTTCTTGATGTTAAATATTGCATTTCTCTGTAAGTCAAAATAATTAATAAGAAGAAAAAAAAAAAAAAAAAAAAAAAAAAGGAGAAAAAGTAAAGAAAAAACAACCAAGAAAGAAAAAAAAAAAAAAAGACAGTTTTAATCTTAAAGGAAAAAACCAAGAAATCAGCTGTCGTTGATGTTTGAACCGTACTGTTAGTAAATGACGTGGTTCACGTATTATAAATTATCTCTTCAGCCTATTTAAACAGAGAAGGGAAGAACTATGCATTAAACTTTATTTTGGCGCGCGATAACATATAGTTCTCTCAAGACACTTTCTTTTTCTCTTATATAATTTAGTTTAGTAATTTGGGGCTTCAATATGTAAGTAATGTATGATGGTGGCTATTTTATCCCCCTTATTTTTGACTGCCTCCGTGTCTATTTGTACATACATCATAAAAGATAATTTTACCGCTTTTTAAAATGGTGTCTTTTCAAGTAGTAGTATATTATTCAATTAATTTAATCAGTTTATATTATCATTATCCTGATTTGGTCAGATAACTTGCTTAAAAGGTTTTTTTTTTTTTTGCTGGTTCAAAAATGAACTGATAGGATTCCTCTTTTCCCTCTTTTGGGAAATTCAAAGTGTTTCATAACTGAGGGAATGAGATCCACGGGCTTAAATAATGGGGGGTACAACTTTATAAGTAATTATAGCATTATGTATTCCCACAGTACGTAGAAAACTTCTTTTTTTTTTTCGTCCGCTTTTTTTCCCCCTGTAAGTAAACGGCTATTAATGAGTGAACGACGATCCGTTTCTATGGTAACACCTGATACAACACAACAACAAAAACAACACCAAAAAAGATTTTCATAAAAAAAGTCAAAAATCATACGTCGGATTTAAAGATAAATTTGAAATGTGTTACTATGGAAACGGAAAGCATTCCGTTTATTTTATGCAGAGTATCACATGATTGTCAAAGTAGTATATAAATTTTATTGTTGTTCAGGAGAAGATTGAGGAGGAGGAGCTAAAGGTTGACCCGATGCTGCTTGTGTCATCAAATCCCAAACTGACATCTTCATTTCCTTCATCATTTCCATTTGTCTTTCCATATCTTGTGCCATTGCTTCTTCTTGACTCTTCTTTTGTTGTTCAAATTCAGAAGCAAATGTTTCTCTAACATGCTTTCTCATTTGTTCCAAATAAGTAGGTGGAGGTCCTTCAACTTCCGCAGGACTTGTCCCACCACCGCCAAAAATAGAGCCTAAATTACGCTTGGTCTTTTTAGACTTTTGTTCTTCCTCCCATTGTAATCTATGCATTCTATTCATCTCTTGTTCACGTTTAGCCCATTCAATAGGAATATATTCTCCTTCAAAACTCTTTAACACAGGTCTAATATCTTCTGGTGTCGTCAACGCAACAGCTACAAAGAGAAATAATATTTTTTTGTTAAATCAAACCGTTTTTTTGTATTCTTTGTATCCTCCTTCTTACCTTCCAAGAATGGAATATATTCTAAAAGACCCTGATCCTTTACTTCTCCCTTCCAAGGCTTCAAAGCAATACCATTTTCAGGTTGCAAACTGAAAGACTCGGGGTTAGAATCCATAATAATGACCTTGCTTAAATCACGGTTCAAGTGAGATAAATCCTTGACATATTTTCCATCAACGTAACGTGTAGCTTCACGGTAAAGTCTATACATGGCATATTGATAAGGATCAAGTTTATCCAAAAGAGGCAAGGCATTCTATAGTGTCAAAAATATGATTTTTTTTTAGTTGTCAATGTATATATTTGTTTATATTTGTATATACTTTACCAAAGAAGGTTGAGAGGTGAAAATAACAATTTCATAGAATTGAGAGAGGTAAGAAAGGAAATAATCTACACCAGGTCTCTTTGCATGACGCCAACCATGCTCTTTCTATATATATAGCCGTATATGAGTAACTTCAACAGCAGTATATCACAGCAATAAAATTCACTTACGTCCCAAGTGGAATAAACCAAAGTTTCATCCAAATTAATAACCAAAGTGTATGCGCGACGGTATGGCTCAGGTAAAGGCTCAGGAAGAAGCTTGTCCCACATAGGATCGCTCATACCTTGTTGGAATTCAGTGAACCGATCACGACAGCGGCTATAAGCAGCACAAAGTGGGTTATCCTCAACATACTACAATAACAAATTATTTTTTCCGTCCTACTATACAAAATTATTATTCCTTTTTTACCTTGTCCTCTCTTCCATCCTCAAAAGGGCGACCTTAAATACATAAACATGTTAAAAACTCTACATTCACTTTTTTTTCATTTTCATTTTCGTAACTTACCGAAATAAAACAAAGTACCAAGACCGAGACCAGAAATAACACCAGTAGTTAAAGCAATTTCCTTATACTTGTTGTCTTTTTCACCTTTAGCTTTCAAAGGCTTCTTGTCACTCTTGGGAAGAGTAGCTTTTCCCTTTGTGGTTCCTGTCTTTTGAGCCAAAACTTCTTCAGCCAACTTGTGAGCAGAAGAAGGACCAGTGGGCTTCTCAGGTGTAGAAGTATAACTTCTCTTTAAAGCAGCAGAAGCTGTCTTTTGCAAACGCAATGCAGTTCTACTAAACATTTTTGAGATACAAAGAAAAAAGAGAAAAAACAAAAAACCACGCTCCCAGCCAAAAATTGACGTATTCTTTGCTTGAACTAATGGGAAATTGGGAAAATATCAAGTGGCTTGTCCCCCCTTACCCTCCATGCCGGGGTATAATTGATTTTAATTTCCGCCTGAAAGAGTACAAGTTCGGTAGTTTTTTTGGCAAAAAAGTGAAAAATAAAGTTAGTATCGAAATAAACAATATTGAAGGGAAATAATATTTGATATACCTACATTTCTTAAAATCTAATTTACCATTATTTGTTCAATCGTTCCTTTTAAATACAACTGTGCATGAACAACACACACTTTTTATTTTTTTATTTTCATTTTTCTCGGATCCATTTAGTTTAGTTTGAAGTGTTTCTTTTTTAATTAATTTGATTTACTTCTTTCAATTATTTTCTCGCTGTTACACACTGTAACAAGGCGTACATTTTAATCCGCAATGGAAGAAAATATAACACCAGCCGATAAAAATAATTTGACAACAGATAGACCATCTTATTCTGCACCAACACTCGGAATTAATGATACATCATCATCATCATCATCATCACACGATATAAAACAAAAGCCTCATCGTCAAGAAAAAGCACATAAAGATTTCCCTGAAATTCGGGCATATTATGCAAAGTAATAATATTACTAATACTACAAGTAAAAATGAAATTTAACAAATTTATATACATATAGTATAGCAAAAGATGGTACGGCTGTAGATAATACCAGTACTGAATCATTTTCTTCAAGTATTTTAAAAAAACAAGACGAAATATCACCTTATTCAGCATCTTCATTAAATATTCCTACTACCTCTCTTCCTCACGCACAAGTTTCTGAACGTAAGGAATGTTTATCTTGTGCACTATTTTTATTTTATTTGTTAAATTTTTTTATTTTATTTTTTAGCTGATATCAGAAACATTGATCGCAAAGATATTTATACGAAACAAGCTCATTCAACCGAATTTCCTCCAAGATACTTATCTTCAATACCCATCAATAACAGTCCAAAATCCTTTTCACCATCTTCATTACAACAACAAAAGCAATATCAACAACAACAACAACAACAACAACAACAACAACAAAATCATAAAGACAATACAGATGTTTTTGAAGTAGACCTCTTGGCCGCTTTATCAGACGGTGACGACGGCAGATACAATCGATACGCTTCATCCGCTGATTCCATGCTGGCTTTAATCGAAAGTAGAAAGTACAATGGAACAAAAGCTTTAACAGCCGGTGCCAATGATAGCCAAGCATCTATTCAAACCAATATCAGCAACAGTCATATAAACGCCCTACACGGCTATGCTACTAACGACTCTCCTTATCCTGCTTGGGGTCCCGAAGAAGTGATTCCCATCTCTTACAAAGAACTCGAAACTACATTTATAGCCATCGGTAAAAAGTTTGGATTTCAGCACGATAGCGTCAAAAATATGACCGAGCACTTAATGATCATGCTCGACTCACGTGCATCGCGTATTACACCTCAGTTAGCTCTCGATACCTTACACGCTGATTATATTGGTGGCGACAACGCTAATTATCGTAAATGGTACTTTGCTTCTCAAATGGACATGTACGACCAAACCGAACAAGAGAAACTGCTTGCTGCCGATATCGGTGACGAACACGAACAGTTACGACGCACGGAGGAGAAATGGATGCTACGTATGCGAAACCTGACAAACCTCGAAAAGTTGCGCGACTTGGCCTTGTATCTTTTATTATGGGGGGAAGCTGCTCCCGTTCGTTTTACACCAGAGACACTGTGCTTCATTTACAAAGTGGCCTATGACTATTACTGCCACGTAGAAAACCAAGTAACTGAAGATGTACCCGAAGGCACGTACTTGGATCGCATCGTTACACCGCTGTATAATTTTTTTAGAGATCAAACGTATGTTTTAGCAAACGGTAAATACGCAAAGCGAGAAAAGGACCACGACAGAGTCATTGGATACGACGACGTCAATCAGTTCTTTTGGCATTCAAGTTGTTACGATCGAATCTTGGTAGGAGAACAAAGTGGTAATAAACCAAACAAGGAAAATACACTAGGAAAGCTACCACCGCAAGACCGTTACAACGCTCTTCAATCTATAGATTGGAAAAAAACCTTTACAAAGACTTATAAGGAAAAGCGTAGTTGGATGCATGCCTCCATTAATTTTTCTCGCGTTTGGGTGATTCATATTGTTACTTTTTGGTACTATATTATGGCAAATGCTTACTCTCTCTACTTGAATGTAGACAAGGAAGTCGCTAAAGAAGAAGTTGCTGTTCAAATATCCATTGTTGCTCTTGGTGGTGTCGTTGCGTGTTTTCTGGTGCTTGTAGGCTCTTGTGCAGAACTAGCTTACTTGCCTGTAAGTTGGCACAACTCCAAATACGTATTCAGGCGTATCATATTTTTGTTTATTCTGATGATCATCAATGCCGGCCCCTCATTTTACTGTATTGTGTTAGACAGGGTGAGCTGGATCTCGAAAATAGTCGCCATTGTTCAACTATTAGTCAGCATAGCAACTACCCTCTTCTTATCTATTGTACCCTCGTCTCGACTGTTTATGAGAAAATCACAGCATACACGAGAAGAGTTGGCGAACGAAAGTTTTACTGCTAATTTCCCCCCCTTGAAAAGAATCGATCGTATCATGTCTATTTGTTTATGGATCTGTGTATTTTCTTGTAAACTATTGGAATCGTACTTTTTCTTGGCGCTGTCCTTCAAGGATCCTCTTACTGTTATCAGTACGATGAATATCATCAATTGTCATGATAGGTTGATTGGCTCCCTGGTCTGTGAACAGATGCCTCGTATTACAATTGCAATCATGTTTCTGATGGACTTGGTTCTGTATTTCTTGGATACTTACCTGTGGTACATTATTTGGAACACTGCATTTTCTGTTTCTAGATCATTCTATCTTGGTATATCTATCTGGTCACCCTGGAGAAATATATTTGCTAGTTTACCAAAGAGAATTTTTGTAAAGTTATTAGCTACACCTGACATTCAAGTGAAATATAAGCCCAAAGTTTTATGTTCTCAGATTTGGAACGCAATTGTTATCACTATGTATCGTGAGCATCTAATTACCGTCGATCATGCTCAGCGTATGTTATATCAACAGGTAAAAAACTCATTCGATTTTTGTGTGTATGTACGTTTTTTTTAGACTAATGTAAATAAAACAACAAATAGGAAGTGAACCCTTTGGATGGGCAACGTACGTTAAAGGCTCCTACTTTTTTTGTCACACAAGAGGATACTTCGTTCAAAACAGAGTATTTCCCTCAACACGGAGAAGCCGAACGTCGTATTCATTTCTTTGCTCAAAGTTTAACAACACCTATGCCACCATCACACCCAGTTGAATGTATGCCAACATTCACTGTTTTAACCGTAAGTTTTACGTATCATAAATCGTATACGAAATAATTTTAATTAATGTATATTTGTTTGTTTTAGCCTCATTACGGAGAAAAAATTTTATTATCACTTCGAGAAATTATCCGTGAAGAGGATAACAGCACTCGCGTTACGTTATTAGAATACCTGAAACAGTTACACACAGTCGAATGGGATAATTTTGTAAAGGACACTAAAATGCTGGTAGAGGATGAAGGAAGAAACAGTATGGGAGGAGGAGCAAGACACCAAACTAGCGATTCTGATTTATCCGGTGCTTGCAACGCGGAAAAAGACCTAGTTAAAAGTGATATTGATGATTTACCATTTTACTGCATTGGGTTCAAATCCTCCAAGCCCGAATATACCTTACGTACTCGTATATGGGCTTCTCTTCGTGCACAAACCTTATACCGTACTGTTTCCGGATTTATGAATTACAAGAAGGCTATTAAATTATTGTACCGTGTAGAAAACCCCGAAACGGTTCGTTTGTATCAAGGCGATAAGGAAAATCTGGATCAGGACCTCGATCGTTTAGCTAGACGTAAATTTAAATTCTTGGTCGCAATGCAACGGTATGCGAAATTCAACCCCAGCGAAGCGGAAGACGCAGAGTTTTTATTCAAGGCCTTCCCTGAACTTCAAGTAGCCTATATCGACGAAGTACCACCAGCAGAAGAAGGTGGTGAAATCACTTATTATTCCGCTCTGATTGACGGATTCTCTGAAATTAACGAAGCCGGTAAACGTGTACCTCGTTACCGTGTTCGATTGCCTGGTAATCCCATTTTAGGTGATGGTAAATCCGATAACCAAAACCACGCTATTATTTTTTACCGAGGCGAATTTTTACAGTTGATCGATGCTAATCAGGATAATTATCTTGAAGAATGTCTAAAAATTAGAAACGTACTTGGTGAATTTGAAACTTTAGAGCCCTCTCACATATCACCTTACTCTGCCGCTTATCAAAAATCCAAGAATTCTCCTGTAGCTATTGTGGGTGCTCGTGAATACATCTTTTCCGAAAATGTCGGTGTACTCGGTGACGTTGCTGCTGGTAAGGAACAAACCTTCGGTACGTTGACACAACGTATCATGGCCAAGATTGGTGGTAAATTACATTACGGTCATCCTGATTTCTTGAACGCAATCTTTATGAACACCAGAGGTGGTGTCTCAAAAGCCCAAAAGGGTCTTCACTTGAACGAAGATATCTATGCAGGTATGAATGCTTTTACTCGAGGTGGTCGTATCAAACATACAGAGTACTTTCAATGCGGTAAAGGTCGAGATTTAGGGTTTGGTTCCATCTTGAACTTTACAACAAAGATTGGTACTGGTATGGGTGAGCAAATGTTATCGCGTGAATACTATTATATTGGCACACAGTTACCGTTGGATCGTTTCTTGACTTTTTACTATGCACATCCTGGTTTTCACATCAACAATATATTTATTATGATGTCTGTACAGATGTTCATGTTGGCCATTTTGTTTATTAGTGCAATGGGTGCTACTTTAACTATATGTGAATATAATGCAGATGCACCTCCAGAAGCACCATTGATTCCTGCAGGCTGTTATAATCTCGTACCGATCTTTGATTGGGTCAAGCGTTGTATTCTTTCTATTTTTGTTGTATTCTTTGCCGCATTCTTGCCCTTGTTTTTACAAGAGTTGACTGAAAGAGGATTCTGGCGTAGTTTAACTCGTATGGGTCGTCACTTTATTTCGCTATCTCCATTATTTGAAATTTTTGTCACCCAAATATATACAAACTCTGTTTTGGAAAATTTAGTATACGGTGGTGCGATGTACATTGGTACCGGTCGTGGCTTTGCTACTTCCCGCATTCCATTCAGTACTCTTTACTCTAGGTTCACAGGGCCCAGTATTTATATTGGCGCAAGGAACTTTGTCATCATGCTTTTTGCATCGATTGCTTACTGGATACCTCATTTATTATATTTCTGGTTTACTGTACTTGCGCTCATGATCTCTCCATTTGTATTTAACCCCAACCAGTTTTCTCCTATCGATTTCCTAGTAGATTACAAGGAATTTATTCGTTGGTTATCTCGGGGTAATTCAAACACGCACAAGAACTCATGGATTAATCATACGCGGTCTGCTCGAGCACGTATAACCGGTTATAAGCGCTCTTTACCTGCAGGTACTACTACTACAGTGGCTGATTTACCACGTCTTGGATTGGGTGCTATTTTTGTATCCGAAGTCATTCTGCCTTTTATCTATGCCGTATTGTGTACAATTCCGTACAGTTTTGTCAAGAGCTTCGATTCCGAAGATTCTACATTACCTGCAACAGGTCCTAGTCCGCTTATTCGTATAGGTGTCATGGCATTAGGTCCCATTCTAGTTAATACAGTAGGTCTCGCGGTATTCTTTGGTATGTCGATGGGTATTGGTAGTATTCTGAGTATATGGGTAGTCAAATTTGGTTCTATTATGGCGGCATGTGCTCATGCATGGTCTGTTATCAATGTTATTATCTTTTTTGAAGTATTCTTCATGTTGGAGGAGTGGAAGTTATTAAATGTTGTGCTCGGTATTGTGTCTACAGTTGGTATTCAACGTTTTGTTATCAAGTTATTGACTGTTATGTGTTTGACTCGAGAGTTTAAACAGGATGAATCCAACCGTGGTTGGTGGACCGGCAAGTGGTATGGTCGTGGGGTAAGTCTCTTTTTTTTTTTTAAAAAAAATCATATATTTTTATTATGTACTAATTTTTTTTTTATGCGTAGCTTGGATGGCATGGTAAACAAATAACTTTTTAAGATATAAAAAACAAAGTAGAGCTCTTTACTAATTAATATTTTTTTATATGTATGTAGCTATCACTCAACCTGCGCGAGAGTTTATTTGTAAAATTATTGAAATGACAGAGTTTTCTACCGACTTTTTGTTAGGACATATTATCCTCTTCTTCCTTTCATTATTTATAGTGATCCCTTACGTCAATACAGCACACTCTTTGATGCTCTTCTGGTTACGGCCTTCACAACAAATCCGGAGTCATATTTGGACAGCAAAACAACGAAAGAAAAGAAAGCGTGTAGCCATTTGTTACGGTATTATGTTTTACAGCATATTCTTACTATTCATAGGTCTCATTGTCGCACCCATGATACTCGGAAAATCATTTCTCTCAGGTTTAATCGATGTTAAATCACTTCCTATTTAAACAATAATAATTATTTCTTTCCCCCCTCCCTTTCTTATTATATATATCTTTCTTAGTCTTGTATTAAAAAAATAATGTAAAAAAAAAAAGCACTGGATATTTTAGTTGTATTTTCTTTAGTTGTACCAGACAGCCAGTATTAGAAGAATATATATGCGGTACTCAAAGGGGTTTCCACTGAACAAGCTCGTCTGTCTTCTAGTTGGAAAACGGCGGCAAAAACTAGAAAATAAAATTTTCTTGTCTTTATATCTCTAACGTTACTTATATTTTATCTTAGTAGTATCGCCTTTAATACTGATTTAGAAGAGATCGTTTATTTTAACTTCCTTAAATCATTGTACTTCCAACAACTTTACAGCAAAGATGGATTATATAATATCACCTGCCAAATACACTTTTTTTTTTATTCCCGGGTACTCGTTTTATTTACATAAGAACCAATAGACTCATAATTAACGTACAGTTCGATTATAATGGATAATTACCTCCATACTGTTATTTCGTATCGTACAGAGCCGAACAACTTTATTCTATTAAAAAATCCAAATGGTATCTTGAATAGTTTTTTAGATGTAGCATCACCTGAGACTGATTTATATCCCGGAATTATACGAGAGAATTTTTTGCGTTACTTTTTTTTCTTTGCTCTTTAATATTAAACATGTTAATTAATGGAGAGAAATGGGCTTGTGGTAATTAACGCATTTACTTTACAACAATAAAAATATTTAACTCATTTTAAAATAATAGAAACTTGTATAAAAGTAAGGAATAACATTATACTGACAGAAAAAAGATAGTAAAAAAATTAAAATATTAAGTGTAGGGTCACCGAGCAACTCATTGTAAACATACTGACCGTCAGTTAGTACCAATAAAGAAAAAAGGAAGGCCTTCAACACAATGTAAGCGGTGTAGAGAGCTTCGTATTGTCAGGCAACTTCATGTCAAGTGTAATTGTGAAGATCAAAGTAAGTTGGTACATGTAAATATATATTTTTTTTCTTCTTACTGAGAATAGTTTATGTAAAGGTCAAAAATTAAAAAAGAAAAAGGAAGTGGCAGTTGTAATAAAGAAAAAGACAAAAGTAGATACATTACGACCAATAGCACCTAAACAAATACCAAAAGAAGCCTTACCAGTAGTGAGCTGCTGTAAAAAGCCAGTAACTGTAGAAATTATTAAATTACCTGATTTACCAACGAGTTGTTGTAAAAAGCCAACTACTGTGGAAACTGTTCCTTCACCTAGTGCACCACCGAAAAGTTGTTGTAAAAAAATAGTAACATTGGAAACAGTCCCTTTACCAAATATACCTCCACCTTCATCTTGCTGTGGACCACCATCTAAAAACCAACAAGGTGAAACTATTCGAGTAGTTACTTGCCGTTGTGGTGATTCGTGTGCCTGTATTGGATGTGATGCGCACCCTTCAAGAGCAATGAAGGAAGGGAAAAAGGATGTTTATATCGGGTTTGATAATCAAAATAATAATAGAAGGTTATCAATTGCAGCAATATGCTCTAGTAACCCTGCTTCTGAAATGGATCATCCAAGCTCAGTTTTATCTCAAGATGGTATATTATTATGTGGTTGTGGGTGTGCCAAGACATTTGAAGATTGTTCTGGTTGTTTTAATGAAATATGTCAATCAGCATATTTGTAAAATATATGTGTATGTTATTACTACTATTTTATTTAATTATAATTAATTATGGATACGATTATTTCTATGGGGTTGTTGAGTTCGTGTATTAGGCGAGGGGGATCTAATTTGAGGATTGGGTGATAATGATCTATGATGAATAGGTGAAGGGGATCTACTAGTATTATAATGATATGCTTGTTGTTGCTGTTGTTGTAATTGTTGTTGTTGCTGCTGCTGTAATTGTAATTGTTGTTGCAGTTGCATTTGCTGCTGCTGTTGATAATGATGATGATGAATCTGTTGTTGGATATTAGGATCGAGATAACCTCTTTGTTGTTGTAATTGTTGTTGCTGTTGATGCTGCTGTTGTTGTTGGTAGTAGTGTTGTTGGTTTTGCATTGTTCTTTGCTGCTGTTGCTGCTGTTGTTGCTGTTGCTGCTGCTGTTGTTGCTGCTGCTGTTGTACTTGTTGGAAACTAATATTATGCGATCCAGGTTCTGGTAATCTGCCGAGTAATCCTTCCAACTTGTGTACTACCTTTGGCTTCATTCTTTTGGCATCTGCTTTTTCTTGTTCTAACTGTACTAATAAATCCATACCAGACATCGTTCTACCACCATTTCCATGCTGTTGACGTCTTACGTTTGATGAGTTAGATTTTGATGGTTGAATTTGATTTTGAAACAATGCTAATTTTTGTTGATGATATTGCTGCATTTGATGAAGTTGCTGTAAGTGACTTCCTTCTACCAGTGTTAAAATAGGCCCAGCGTTTGGATCTCTGTTAGCTAACAGTGCTTCGTTATCATCGTCATCCTCTTCCAAGTTTTCTACCGTATTGGTTTGTACAGGTATATGTGCAGTATTCTGCATATTTCTTAGATTTTGCTTTCTAGATACATTATTCCGATTTATTTGTTCTTTTTCATCCTCATCCTCATCCTCATCGTCTATTGATTATATATATGTTAATACAAAGAACAGTAATAATAACAAGAATAAAATAAAAACCTTCAGAATCTTCATCATCGCTTGGTAATGGTTGACTTTTACGAATAGGTTTTTTTGCTGGTACAGATACAGCGACAGGAGTATTTGATCTCAGTGCAGGTTGGACACGAGGAGTAGGGCTAAAATCATCTTCTTCAGCGCTTAAAATACTTTGATCGTCGTCTTCATCTTCGCTTTCTTCATCATCACTAGGCATACAACGTCTATTACGGTTTTTTACAGCTAAGATAATAAAAAGGTTTAGTTAAATATAAAACCTGCACAGTCTAATTCTCCCCTTTTTTTTTTTTTTTTTTTTTTTTTTTTTTTTTTGCTTTGTTACAAACCTCTTTGAATAGTGATCGCTGGTGGTACAACTTCCTTATAGATTGACCCATCAAAATTATTACCTGTTGGGCGACGAGGAATTTCAAATGCAAGATTATCTAAATCTATAGTAATATCTTGTAATGACATGATTGTATTTATCTTTTTTTTATCTGATAACTTTTTAAAAGAGGAAAAAAAAGAAGGTAAAAATAAGAGATAAAATATTATAGGTATTTATATCTAAAATATAAAAAAGAGGGGTTAAAAAGGAGTTTATATGTTTGGTAATACCATCCTGTTAAAAATAGAATATATATACACATATATGTGTATAAATATATAAGCAGTTTCTTTTTATTGTTTAGCGAATTAGAACCAATTACGAATTAATTATTACGCTGTGTACGAGAGAGGTAATATAATTAGTGCAGTAATAAAAAACTGTATTCGAGAATCAGCTTTATACATTCATTGCACACTTGCATTAGGAATACCACTATTTATAAAATCTTTTTTTTTTGATTTTACTACTATCAATGACAGTATCTAAACAAGCTCTATTTTTGGATACAGTATTCCATTACCAGCCATCACGGTGAATAAAACATGTAACACAATCATGGCGGAAAAAAGAGAGTATAATACCGTTTTAAGCAATACCATAGCCTGCACCGAGGCCTTTTACGAGTAGTTTTAATTTATACATTGATTTATTTATACAATATACCCCGTTTTCAATTCAACAGCCATTAGAAAAAACACGGTCTAGTTCTTGACCCCTCAACGTAAGATATACTTGTTATTATCATATTAAGCTTTTTCTTTAAACTTAAAAACGTATAATTCTTTCTCTAGTATCTAATAAACTATTAGGCTCTATTCTTTTTCTTTGTCTTTTATTTCCAAATAACCACGTTTTCTATATTTTGTTTGTTTGATACGTTTTTATTATAGTGGACTAAATATGCCGTATAACTTTAAGTTTATCCGCTTTTGTTTTATCCACGTCCAGTTCTTGTTGAGGAATTAAAGCAGCTGCTTTCTATTACTATGTTCCTCGGCACGGTCATAAAAAAAAAGCTTGTTCTTTTTTTTTGCGTGCCTTGTTTCCGAGAGTAGTAGTAGTGATTCGGTACTCGAAAGTGCTGCGTGCTTTCAAGGAAAATGCTTGCAGTGGCACAATTTTTTTTATACGTGATTATTTCTCAAGCACTACTTTTAAAAAGGCAACAAAAAGAGAGGTCTTGTTCTCCTTTTTTTTTACGAGAAAGATAACCTTTTTTTTTTATGAAAAAGTATAACTTATTTTAACTCCTAAAAAGAAAAATGTTGACTCCAGAAGCTCCTCCTCCTCGCATTTATATCCAAACTGAAACTGTATACTTTTTACGCAGTGTATAGAGTTGTTTTTAGTATACTTTTCATTGTTTTTTCCCCTTTTGATATTATGTTACAACCAATGTTAAAAATAGTAAACATTGTTTTTTTTAAAAAAAAGATGTTATTAATATTAGAATTATTGTTATTATTATTTGTATGCTATAGTGGGAAGTGAAGTAGGGTATGGGATGGGATTTATTCGTAAAAATTGATTTCGATCTAGAAAGAGAGAGTATATAAGGGTTAGCACTCGAAATAAATGACATAAAAAAGGTTTACTTACAAAGAGAAACGCTGCTTTTACTGGGTCTGATATAGACAACGCATTATAATAATATACACTTGAATTTTCCGCTTCAATAAACGCAAGCAATCGTCTCACTTCTCTTTGATGGTGAGTTGAAAGAATCAATGGCGAAATATAAATTGTTGCTATTTCCAAAATATTTTCAAGTACAACTCGATAGGACAACCTATCTGCATAATCCATTATTTTATTTATTTCTGTAATTGTACGAGAAAACTCCTCGGGTGTAATCTATAATTGCTTGGGTTAGTTAAACAAATGACCCACTATAAAGGGTTGTCGTTATTTTTTTTTTACCTTGCCCGCTAGTTCAGCCGGATATTCAGTCTGGAATCGAGTTATACCATCTCCTAATGAATAGTCTCTTTCAACTCTTATTGATTTTACTGGTACTCTTTGTTTTAATTCAATAATCGTTTCATGTGCCATTGTTGTCATGGCATTATTATCTACAGTAGTTGAGTTTACGTCTTTAAAAGTAGTCAGTTTAAAAAAAGAAATACAAAAAGGAAAAGGACAATGATAAAAACAACGATAAAAAAATAAAAAAATATAAATTATTGCGTCACTCATTTACCTGTCATGATGGTAGATGTTGTTGAAGCTTGTATTGGGGAACTGATAGTAGATGAGCTGGTATTGTTTATTAGTGTAGTCGTATCAATATGCTTAGTCTTAGAGTTATAAACTGGTTTGGGTAATGTTGGTTCACAGCTATTAGTAAACATGATGAACTAAAACAAAAAAAAAAAGGAAAGGGCAAGTGTTCACACATTATAAAAAAAAAGGTTATTTATTTGGTGACACTTAAAAAATTAATTAGAAAATCAGGTAGCAGCATTTAACAAATCATTGTTAGAAGAATCTTCATCTACGGACCAGATCATGACACCAGCTAACCCACTTGATTTTGCTTCACTCACTTTTGCAGCAATTGATTTAGGATCGTCATAAGAAATAAAGACCTTTGTTTTAGCGTTAAATAACCAAGGAGTTGACGACTCGTCATCCCAATAACGAACCCACGGAACCTTTGCCGTTAAAGGTGTATCAAGTAATCCCTCGGATAACATATTACCAAATCTCCAAATACCAGATAAACCGCCTGGGTCCTGGGCACAGTAGGGATCTTGATAAGTTGCATCATATGAATCACCTTTTGGCGGATCATTTTGTACTTGGTCTTGATACATACTACCATCCGACATATCTTCTTTTGCAGCTGTAAAAATAAAGTGTGTTTACAATTAATCAATATTTTTCTGTATATTTATGTTACGCATATAAAAACCTTACTTGTCGATCTTCCATAAAAAGCTAACCCTCCAACTAATTTACTAGCAGGTACACCAGATTTCGTCCATTCTTCAATAGCTGAAACAAAGCTACTGCCATTTGATGACTTTAATGGCGCATTAGGTCCTGTTTGAGGATTCCACGCTCCATTGATATCATATGTCATCATATTTACTCTCGTTACCGAATCGCCAATGTCATTGGACGAACCTCCCGGGCCTCCAACATGGCCGGCAATAGTAATTTCTTTTGATCCCTTGTCAAATTCTTGATCCAGTTCAGAGCGTAGCTCTTTAAGTAAAGTACCGAAATTCGCTACATCAGATCCCGCATCAACTACGTTACACCCAGCGCCTTGTCTACCAGGATATTCCCAGTCTGTTTCAAAAAATAAAATATATTAGAATACACATGTATAAAAAAAAATATTATTAATACATGTAGTAGTAGTACCTATATCTACACCATCTGTTTCATATCTATTATAAATATTAACAAATTATGTATCAAAATAACAGTGCTCACATAAAAACTTACTGCTTAATTTGATCGATATTCCATTTAATAAACTCTTTTCTGCTAGAAGCATCACTTGCCATTGTACTATATAAGATTACGTTAAAACATAAGTACATAAATAGCAAAATGACGGTATTACCTAAAAGAAATGCTACCGGACCAGCCTCCGACCGAAATAAGTACCTTAGCGCTCGATTTATGTGCAGCAGAAACCAGCTCTGCTAATTGACTATCGGTACTGCTTTGGTCAGTCCATTCAGGTGTATTGCCTTTTGTCATAATAGCAAAAGCATAGTTTATATGAGTATATTTTGCAAAATCAATACTTGATGCTAATGATATATTTAAACGTACACAGTTAAATTTTTTTTTTAAATACTAAAAACGCAAAGATCATTTACCTTGAAACCTATCACCAAGCCCTAAAGAAAAAAAAAATGCTAACAATGAGTTTCCTATTGATTTTACCCGTTTCTATTACAAATCAACTTACAGTTTGGAAAATAGCCAACGACGACATTATCACCTTTGATTAACGCAAAGATTAAGCATAACAATAAGCCCAATGATTTGATAAATATCATAGTTTTTTTTTATAAAGGAAGTGCTTGAAGTAATTACAACACTACAAAAAAAAAAAAAAAAAGATTAAATATCATTCTTTTATATACACTTTTCTTTTGACGTTTTATCTAAATTGAATTACATAAAAAACACATGTAATTAATTATTCCACAATTGGTATACTCTCCAGCTCATCCGCTTTGCTATCCAGTCTTGCCTTTATCATTCACTAATCGAGGTACTTTAATTACCGTATAGTTAGCTTATGCTCTAAATTATCTCTATCTCTAATTAAGCTTTTTTTTTTACCGGAGCGAGGACGGAGTACTGACCACCTCTACGTCGGAACAACATAGCTCATATTTATTTGTTGGTGTATAGTAAGCACGTGTAAGCAGATGTAAGAAATATAAATAAAATTAGTCTACTTATGCTTAGTAGCTTTCAATTGTAAAAGATGATTACATATGGTTAATTTACCGTGAGTCATGTATAAACATAAACGTTAAGTAACGGTTATTCAATTTAGGAGACGTATAGTTTTGATTGTCAACTACACTAGAGTGGGAAATAACTTACGAGATATAATTACATCAGCAACGGAGGTATAATTCTTACTAAAAAAAAAGAAAAAGTATTGTCGTATTATCAATACAGGATTACTTCGAGATAAAACAATGGAACAAAATGTGCGACGTGGTAAATACGAGGATAATTGCTCCCGTATATGTAAGCTATGTATATTGACATATCTTATACAAGCAAATAAAAAAGAAGCAGGATCTCCTACCTACCTGCAAAGGCTGTTTCTTCCCTAGAATCTGTATATAGGCCGTAAATGTTTCCGCTAGAATTAGTTTTTTTTATCCAAGTCTATACGCAGTTTTTCTTGGTAAATACAGGTCTTACTGACGTGCTGATCAAAAGATAATTTTGGTTCTCAAGTTATACATAAAGAAACTTTGTTTTTCACGGATGAGATTTTTTATTTGCGTAAATGGAATTCTCAATATTCAAAGCATTAGTTCTAGGACCAAACATCTCTCAAAAAAAAAAAAGAGTAAGAGTGCTGAATCCAACTTCACAGAACTACTAAATATATAAAATAAACTTAAAAGTGATAATAAGAAGAAAGCCTTATTTAACTTATATAAAAGCGTCAAGTCTTCAAAAGTGTACAATCAAATCGATATTATTAAAACAAAGGGATAATAATCGAACTGATAGAGAGAGAATAGTAACATAAACCTTACAAAGTAATTATATTTTAAAGACAGTAAATTTATACTTGAATAGAGCGAGTATCAGCAGTGAATCTTTAGAAATTTAACTAGGAAAAGTAATTAAATACAGACTGTTGCCAAGTGATAAAATATTGGAAAGGAATGCAGTGTAAGCCAAATAAAGTGAATATAAAGATATCTTTTTGCCCTATATATTATAGCTAGTAGTTTCGAGATGTATTGTTACGTGGTATTCTAATAAATAGCCTTGTACTATTTTAATTGACATCAATAAAATTTAACATAATTTTAATGTTTGAGCTCTTACAGAAAACGATACACATCATAGTTTTTTGTACAATAACTTGGAAAATCTCAAGAACCATTTAAAGTGTTATAGTCCATTATAGTTCATCCGTTATTCTTTTAAAAACGCGTGTTTTTAAGTGAAGGTTTAGAAGTAACTTCTAAAAAAGGTCATTTTTCGGTGATCGAAAAAAGATGTTTTCATTGTATGATTAAACATCAGGAAATGATTCTTTTGCCAAAATTACTTAGTACAAGTTACCCTTTAAGATGTTGTCTTTAATAAAAAAAATTGAAAACTGCATATTGTTTTATATTTTTCTCAATTTTTTATTTTTTTCTTCAGTCGATCTTTTTTGATCATTTTTGGTCATTTTGGGGGTCAACCCCTTTTGTGTTTTTGTAGTTATTTTGAAATCACTCCCGATCCAGTTTAACTTTTTTTGTGGAAAAAACTATTATAATATAGCGCTCTTTTAGGCGTATTTAATCCATCTAAATGTATAATTTTACAAAGAATACTGACTGAGTAATCGTCGTTTTAGACGTTTTTTTTCCGCTAAAATTTGAGTTAAGCGATCCTTAAATTAGCGAATTTTTTAAAGCGTGTTTTCTCGCCCAGCTTTAGATGTAGCACTTTTATTCATAAACATCCAATATACAGTTTTTAAATATCTACATTTGGTGCTATAACAAAACACGGTAATAAAAAACTATATTTTATGTAATCGCGAAGCTCTGAAAATGGTTACACAATGTTACACTAAAATAATGTATTTTTTTACCCAAAAAAAAAAAACGTCTAAAACGGCGATTACTCTTTTAGTTTTTGCATTAGAAGTATGATTTAAAATGGATTAAAAGAGTCTAAGCAAGCCCCATACCATCCGTGTTTTTTCCACAAAGACAAGAAAATTTGATTAGGAGTAATGGTAAAATAACCACAAAAACACAAAAGGGGTTGACCTCCAAAAATGAAAATCGAAAAAAAAAAAAACAAAAAGTACGTTTTCAATTTTTTTATCAAAGATATATTTAAAACAACAAATATGTATTAAATAACTTGGTCCAAAAAGCTTTTCTTGTTTCTTTAAAAAATAAAAACCAATATTTATTATAACTGCTAATTTTAAGCAATGATTTCTTATGAAAGCGATTATTTAAACTCAGGTATTTCAGTGAGCTTTTTTCTTTTTAGAAGTAGTTATCCACTGCACGATAATAAGGGTAGATTTTCTTCCGCGTTTCGGCCACCCTTAAATAGAGCGGCTACTGTATACTGTCATTGCAATATTACCAAAGTTAGTTCCCTTGTATGGGAAATAAATGAGCACACGTACGACAGGTTTATAACTTGTATAAAATTAAGTAAATAAATTAAGTTAAATACGACAAAAGTGACCAGGGAAATGCAAAAAAAAAAGTTTCATAAATCCTTACTGTTAGCTACTAAGAGCTTACCAAAAAAAAAAAAAAAAAAAAAAAAAGGAACACAAATGAATAAAGAGCTAAGAAACTTTGAGTAGTTATTGAAAATTCCTCTGCTTCCTCCTCGTCCTTTTTTAAAGAAGGTCCCGAGACCTCTCTATAGCGTTGTATAGTTTTCTGGATTATACTACTAGCTGTTGTTACTCAAACAATACTTACATTATTGTATTCTTCCCAATTACTATTTGAATGTACGAATAAATCGAAATGAAGATTACAATTAGATAAAAGCAGTCAACAGGTAAAAAAAGGTTCTTATTTGAAATGTCGCACAAACCAGTATTTTGTACCTTTTTTATTATTATCGCAGAGTCTACTGCATCAGTAGTACAAATGCGCGCTTTCTTCGTTATTACATAATGAAGGGTATACACTAATAGTGATAGGATAATTATTGTAAGCACTACCGCAGTTAAGAAGAAGGCAGCGGCAGTACAATTAATATTCATACTAAAAATAGGAGGGTAACAACGATATTTATATGTTTACTTCAGTATATATGTCGCATATCACGTTTGCTTTTACAGTACGTGAGTCATTTGATGAACTGGGCTGAAAAAAATATATATTTCTGTCTCAAATATTTACCTTTTTTATAATTATTTGGGGCCTAGAATAGACGGTGACACATGGTGCACACGCATCTTTACGAAGGTAAAAAAAAGGGTACCAGGTATTTATTATTGGACTACAAGGTAAAAAAAAAAAACTGTCAAAAGAGAGAGAGAGGGAAGCAAGATAAAAAAAAACAAGTTATGCATAGTAGATCGTAGCATATACGAAAAAAAAAAAGATTTATTATTATTATTAGTATTATTAGTATTAATGGAATTATATGAATTATTATGAGAGGTTTGCTTTGTTTGTGTGTTTGTTTGTGTGTGTGTGTGTGTGTGTGTGCGTGTGCGTGTGTGTGTGTGGATGGAGGGGTATTAAATTAATTTTCATTTTCTGAATCGGAATCGCCAGTATGATATAAAGTAACTAAAAAACAAGTTGTTTAGTAAACAATTACTACTTTTTAAAAAGAAAAACTTACGAGAGTCGAATTTTTCAAATGGATTAGATTTTTCAATTTCATCCATGACTTTTAAACCGTCAGCTTCCAAGTCTAAACTGGAGCTTTCTTGAATTTTTCTAAAATTGATGGCGTCAATACCATTGGGTTTATCAATGGCAGGTATAATCGGAGGTGTCATATTTCTCAATAAAGCGAAATTAATGTTTTTGAAGAATGGATGATGTTTGACATCTGCCGCGCCTGCACGGGATCCAAGACGTTGGTTTTCATCTTTATGTAATAATTTACGAATCAAGTTCTTTCCATTACTAGTGATATTACCAACGTATGGTTCGGGTTGGTGAGGAAAGTTTATATCAATATGAAGGATTTTGGCAAATGTATCATTACGCCCAGCCCCTTTAAATGGGGTAGTACCGTACTAGTTTAACAATGTATTAATATATACATATATATATACAGGATTATAATTTGATCTATTTTTTTTCGTTTTTACCAGCATTTCATATATAAGAATACCAAGTGTCCACCAATCAACAGAACTAGTATGACCACATCCTTTAATAACTTCAGGTGCAATATATTCTTCAGTACCAACAAAACTATTCGTACGAAGACCATCTACACAACATTTGGTATCAATCGAAGGAGGCTAGAACAAAAAAAAAATGTAAGGTAATGGTTTTACTTTTTTTGTAGTGTGTATTACTAACTTGATTAGGAGATTTGGATTTCACAACACCAGGTCTACCAGGTGGACTTGAGCCTTTACTAAGATCGAAATCAGTCAACATAATATGCCCACTTTGATGTAATAAAATATCTAGCAATAATAATAAAAAAAAAGGTTTAATTTAATTCATAATTATATATATTAATATGTATTTTACTTTCTGGTTTAAGATCACGATAGATGTGTCCTTGAAGATGAAGATATTCAAGTGCTGCAATAACTTCAGCTGCGTAGAACTTTGCGCCCTCTTCATTTAAACATTTTCCTGGCCTCATTTGTAACGCTAAAAAAGAAAATATATAAGTATATATATTTATGCAAAAAAAATAAAATAACAGCTCTTTGTTCTTTACCTCGAAAGAATTCACCACCCATACAATATTCCATAACAAAGTAAAGGTAATCTTGACTTTGAAAGCAGTGGTATAATGATACGATGAATGGATGATTAGAGGTCATTAATATCTCTTGTTCGGCCAAGGCGCGTTTAATCTTGTTTCGTTTAATCATTTCTTTTTTCGATAAAACTAAATATAGAGTCAATCTCACTATACATGTAATATATGTATATAAAAAGAGTACTGTACCTTTCATGGCAAATAGTTTATCAGTTCCCTTTTGTCTAACCATATAAACTTTACCAACATCACCTTTACCCAACATGCGTATTTTGCTAAAACTAGATGGACCAACTTCTACTTGTCTTACTTTAATACTTGCAGAAGAGTAAGTTCTTCTACATAATCTCATTCGTTCAAGTTGGTCTTCCTCTTGTTGCGTAAATTGTAACGAGGAAGGCTTTGATAAAGGTTGAATATGGTGTGCGTTAGGAGCAGAGGCAACTCTGCGTATGCCTTTATTGTTTGGTTTAAATGCAGTTGTATTAAACCAAGAGTTGGATTTAGGTGTAGCATGCTTTTCGGTTGATGTTAATTGAAAATTATCGGGTACGGTAAAAGCTTGTGTTATTTCTGTTTGACTACTATTATTACTACTACTATTGCTACTGTAATGTAAACCAGGCGCAAAATGAGTTGGTGGTGGCGCACATATCGTATCTGAAGACATTTTTTTTTTTCAATTATTTTATTTTATTTTATTTTAGTGTGAGGAATATAAAGAAAGGGAAAAAAAAAGGCCGGATTCAGAAACCAACAAAAGCCCTTTTTTTTTTTCTTTCTCTTTTTTCGTGAAACCATAAATTAATTGTTAAATTCTTTCAATTCATAGTGTAATATGTGTATTCCAGTCTTTCTATTCTTTTTTTACGGGATTAAAAAACGGCTGATAGGGTGTAGCCTTACACACACACACTTACACACACACTCACTCAATCCACTTACTCACTCACATACAAAAGCACCTACACAAGCACATCCCCCCTCATTTATCACCCTTATTCGACGGGATCATCCTACTAAAACTTTTAGCAGTCAAAACGACCAATTAAAATGAGGTGATTTACCAGTCCTTAGCATCGGAAATCTTTTTATTTCGGCCTGTCAAAAAAAAAAAAAATTTTTACTCGAAAAAAGGTTTAAAAAGGACCAACGAAGCGTTGGATATTTATGCTTTTTTTATTATCTAACAAACAAAACTTGTAAGTACAAAACCTAATACATATTTAAATATTTTCTATACAAAAAAGTGTTTGTATAAGACGATTAATAAAATGGGAATTTCTTTGAAACGGAAGTGAACGAGAACCATTTTATTTATCCCTGAAATATATGAACATTTAGAAAATTTATTTTTTTATGATATGAAAGTTTTTCTTTTGCTCGCAGAAAGAGTCTTAATTGGTAAGTTTATCTTTTTTTTTTATTATTTCTATTTTTTATCCTCTTTCATTTAAGTGATGACACATATGGTTTCAATAATTATCATGCACCACCACGCATATACGGGGCGCAAGCCTCTATGATGATAGCGAAACATTAAAAAACTGAAAATGAAAGAATTAAAAAAAATTAGAAAGTCTTATCTTTTTATCATTCTTTACTGACATTTTCTATTCTTTATAGGCTTTTTCTCTATACCTTATTGTCATTTTATCATTTTATCATAAATAAAAAAAAAACTTTTTTAAAAAAAACTTATACATATTGTGGCTTTTCTCTTCCTTTTTTCAATGTCAGTTTTTTTTTTAAGAAACTTTGTGAGTGCGCGCAAAAGTTTATCTTGTTTCAATAATGTCTGATTTTTGGTTCAAAGGGCCTATAGCTGAGGCTGTTAGTAAAGTGACCCAAAACTCTTTGTTATTTGTAGTTTTCATACACGGTAAAAAATAAAATAAAAAGCGTCGCAACAAACTTCCTCGAGACTAACTTGTATACGCTATTTCAGATGACTCGGACCATAGTAAACAACTCGAAGCTACTTTAAACGATGAAAACGTACACAATTATTTTTATTTTTTTTAAAAAAAAACTCATATCTTATATAAACTATTTTTTTTTCTGTATGTAAAGCTTGCTACAGTTATAAAGCAAAAGGCTATCGCACTCAAAATGTCTAAAGACTCTGAATACGCTACTATGTTTAGTCAATTATGTAAGAAAACGCAGACCACCCAAAAAAAGTAAAGAAAGTAAAACTCATGTCATATAGATCCCATCTCGCAAGTACCTGTTGTATACTTTATCTGGTAAAGTACTACACATACCTGTTTCTTTTTTAAAAAGAAAATGTATTTACTTTTTTATTGAGTAGGCAAGGAACAATCAAGGATTTTTGTATACAAGATTCAACAAGTCAAGATATTATCAGCAAAATAAACAAGCTTTATCCTAATGCGTAATGATCACTTCTAAAAAAAAAATCTCGATCGATTAATTAATTTATATTTATTATAGCACCACCAAAGATAAATTACAGGAATTGAACAAGAAACGACTTGAAGAAGAGAAAGCAGTAATTGAGAATTGCATTTAAATTACTATCATATTAAATTAACGCAAGGTTTCATTATAGAAAGCGCAAGAGAACGAAATTAAAAGAAGAGAGCAAGGAAAGTTAGCTCAAGAGACACAACAAAACTTGCAAGAAAAACAAAACAAACTCCATGTCGAAAAAATGAAGCGAGAGAAAAAAGCAGACGAGGAATATAAGAAGAGAGTAAAGGAACAAATTGCAACGGATAGAGCAAATCAAATCGCCACTAGGAAAGCTCAAAAGCAAACACTAGAACAAAATAAAACAACTATAGAAGAGCCTTCTTCATCCAGTACATCATCCAGGTATATATAAACATTTAGAGCGTACCTTTTTTTTAACTAATTATTTATTACTGTAGCTTTTATGATCGCAGCAATTTAAACATCAAGCAATTAGACGGATCTAGTTTAAGGCATAGTTTTTCTTGTAAGTTTATACACACATACAACCCAAAAATACACAAATAGACTCAATTCTCGTTAGCTTCTGATACACTTGCCATTGTTTCTCAATGGATCGATACAGTAAGTTATTTCCGTCTTAAACACACATACACAAATACCATCTAATAACTCTTAATAGTCAAGAACCGATGGCGATATGCCTTTTAAACTATTTGCACAATTCCCTAACCGTAATTTCGATATTGGAGATGAACAACGTACACTATTAGAACTAAAGTTATGCCCTAGTGGCACATTAATCATGAAGCCTATAAAGAACGCAACTTCCGCCTACGCCGCAACATCTTCATCTGGAGGAGGAGGATGGTTAAACTACCTTTACTCCGCTGGTGATGCTGTATATAATTCAGTAAGTTCTGCAGGAACAACTGTCTCGTCGTACTTGATCACACCCACGTCTGCTCCAGAACCAGGGCAAAGACTAGGCGGACCCAATCTCCCACCTTCTTCTTCTTCTAGTGCTACTGCCAGTAATATTAATACACTTGATTCTGCAAGGAACAAAAAAGACGATGATAGACAAACTTACAACGGCAACTCTGTTAACCAAGAGTAAAATAAAATAAAAAAATTACACGCGAAATAAAAAAAAGGAGTGTTTATTAATTTTGTCTACAAAGGATATGATGAGAAAGGAAAAAGAAAAAAAAACATATAATAATAATAAATGCTACTTTGAAAAAAATGTGATAATTAAGAGAAATGAATGTTGGCATTGTTGAAAGCGAGCAAAAGTCTAAAAGGGGGGAAGGTTAGCAAAAAGTAAAATTATCTAAATTATAATTTAACTTACTTGAGGAAATCGTCTAAATCACACTTTGCGGCACGCATTTCAGACATACCAACTGATTCAATGACACCTAAAACCTTGGTCTTGATATCAAAATCAGCTTCAACCATCTATACATACAACATATCCAAATATTAGTAATTTCCTTGAGAAAAATAATCATAATAATAATAAAATTTACCATTTCATGTGCAGAACAAAAAGTCTTGTAATTTTGCTCCAACATGTTCATAACAGTAGTTTGCTTGAAATTAGCAGGGAAAATCTTGTGCTTTCTTGTGAATAAAATACGTAATAAACCATCAAACTCCTTGACATCGACAGGTGGGGGAGGGTTTTTAGGTTCAAGACGAACGACGGAAGATTCAACCTTGGGAGGAGGTCTGAAATTGTTCTTACCGACCTTCATAACGTGATCTACTTTAGCTAATAATTGTACATTGACAGAAAGACGACAGTATAATTCATCTCCGGGTTTAGCAACAAGACGTAACGCAAATTCACGCTGGAACATGAGAATAGCAGTACGGAACATGGGGCGATGTTCTAACAACTTGAAAACAAGCACGGATGAAATTTGGTAAGGGGTATTACTGATACATACATCAAAGTAAGGTAATTCAGTTTTCATAAAATCACCAAGTAAAATATGAAGCTTTTTTTGATCCGATCTAATATTCACTTTGTTAAAAAAAAACCTACATACACACACACATACGCATAATTTATTAACTTACGTTCCGTGAACACGCTTTTGTAATTCGGCTGCAAGACGGGGATCCATTTCAACAGCAACAACTTTCTTACAGGCAGGAAGAATTCTGACTGTCAAGTTACCGGTACCGGGACCAATTTCCAATACAGTATCAGATCCCTTAAGACTAGCCTAATTGCAAAAAAAGTTAAAAAAAAAAAACTGTCAGTGAACAGTTTTGACCTATATATAATAGCTGTAGATCTTACCTTATCGACAATACCTTGAGCAACAAGAGGATTCTTCAAAATATGTTGACCGAGATCTTTGTTGAAAATAGGACCAAAGGCTCTCATGTCTTCGGTTTCCAATTTCTTCGTGGCCTTTGTTGTTAATTTAGGCATTTTGCTGTATATGTATTCAAGTGAAAAATAAAATACAAAAATAAAAAAGGTCAGTGTTAAAAAAAAAAAAAAAAAAAAAAAAAGAGAAAAGGCAGTCCAGTTTTTTTGTTTCGGACATTGTATTAAGGGGTTCGTTTTTTATTTTAGACATGAGTGTCAATAAAAGTAGGGTTTAGACTCAAGATAGAAGCAAGGCAAGGATGTACTTCTACTTGAAAAGGCTTTGCTGGTGCGTGTTCGCCATCAATAGCAACATATGTATTTTTACCCGGTCGAGCAATAGGATTTAAACGGAAAGCTTTTACTTTATAATATTCAACCTAACGACAGAAAAAGTTAATAACAAAAAGATAATCAAGATAAAAAAAGTATACTTTACAATGCTCAAGTCCATATGTTTACCAGTATCTACATTGGTAAATACACCCAATTGTTTTGTAATACCTTTACCACCACGTACCAATAGTAAATCAATAAGACCGTCATTAGGAGAAGCGCAAGGATGAGACAACATACCACGATTTAACAAAGGTACTTTACTAGACAAGAAGAAGGAAATATCATCATCTATTTTTGTCCATGTTTCCGGTACAGGTTCAGAAAGCGGAGGTATTGTATCTACTACCGCGCCTTGATGTGACGATGTACTATTACTGATTTGTTTCCAAACTGAAGCCTTTAAACTAGCTCTACAAGTTTCCTTTATTACTTGTTTATCTGATTCAGCAATAAGAACATGCGCTTCCAACCTATACGTCTTGTTTGTCAAGATTTCTTGTAACAGACCAACTACTGTACGCGTATCACCCATCCACCGCATATGTTCTGTACCGAGATCGGCATAAGCAGCAATACCAAAGCTGTGCGAAAGAAAAGAAAAGTAACGACGGTCTTCGTAGGTCACTGAGCAAATATCCATGGCTAATGGACGACCCTTGATAATTTGTAATGAGGTATGAATAGGGTCGAATCCTAGTTTTTCGCCAAGCATAGAAATACTAAGTGAATTACTTGTGCCTGCTGGAATAATACCAAGTGATACCTTTCGAATGGCTTCTTTGGCATCTGGTCTTTGCAAAAAACCGTTAATGACTTCATGGATGACACCATCACCACTCACTGTGACAATGGCATCATAATCATTTATATCCAAGTCTCTTGCTACCTGTAAAGCGTGACCTTGATGCTCCGTGACTATAAGTAATGTAAATCTTTTTAGTTATACCGGTATAAAACATAAATTAGTTATTAGATTTACATTGGATGTCTAATTTGCACTTGGCTGCTTCCAAAATAGGCTTTACTTGCAGATCGAAAATGTCCTTGGCTTTGGATTGACCACCAAATGGGTTAATTAGGATTTTTAGTCGTTTTTCAGCAATTAGATCTGTTGTAATTATAAGTTACAATTGCATATTTTTTTAAAAAAAACTTCATTTTTTTTTTAGTTACCTTGGTAGACAGAAGTCATTAAGATACGACAGAATTGAATTGCCTTTTCTTTTTCGTTATCCTTTACTGTATACATAAACTTGTGAAGGTATAATGATGATTCGGGATCATTGGGTTGCTCGCTTACAAGTATGTTTAATTGAATCATATTGGTTCTAGTGTTATAAGTAGCATATAAAATACGTTTATTATTTACGGGTATACTAGCAGGGTTGGTATTAGCTGTTGGTAAACAAATACAAGATCGAGAAGATCTAACTTTTTAGACATGAGATGTTAGCATCTTGTTTTAAAAAAAAAATAATGATAATAATTTTTACCTTTTTTACTACTGCTTAAATCACCTTCAATGCAAAGCCTTTTACCGTTATAATTTAATGTAACGGCTTTTCCCAAATTTTCAACATTTAATACATGACTATTACTCATTTTTTTTTCTCCCCTCGCAAGTGTTCAAAAAGAAAGAAAGAAAGAAAGAAAAGAGAAAGGTATTTATTATCGTATTTTTTTTTGTTTTTTTGTTTTTGTTTTTTCGTCCAGGTACCACCATATAAATCACGAATTCACCCAAAACAGGCCATTCAACATGGAATTATTGATAGGCCGATTCAAACTGCTTACATATAAATTACATGGCAATGCTAGCTTGAAGTGCTCGAAGTTCAGCCTCTTCATCATCTTCTTCAACCACATTTTTATAACCTAAATTATATGCTTAATATAAATAAAAAAAATCTTGTGTATATACTTCATCATTCTTACCTGGTGAACTTTGAGGTACGTTAGGTGCAGATACAACAGGTGAAGGTGTTTCCAACATCTTGGCATCTAATTCTTCTTGTTCCAATTCCTCCAATTCGTTTAATAAGTCATCCTACACAATGAGATTAGTAAACAAAGTCTTGTAAAAAAAAAAAAGCATAAAAACTGTTACCTCGTCTAATTCGTCTCCCATACCAACTGGTCGAGAAATAGCTTCTGAAATCTCATTAGCAACATCCATCTGGTCACGAATATCGTCCATTGTGGCATCTACCTTATCAATATCCCTAAATTTTTCAATATGTTAGTATTTAAATTATACCAATAAACCATTTTTTTTTGTTTCTTACATTGAACCGTGTATATTTTTCATTGCTTCAGCACCTGCACGCATAGCGCCCATTGTTTCCAAATTGACATTAGCGTTTTCAATAGCCATCATTTGCGTTTCGATAGTCATACGAGCTCCGTTAATCTTTTCAATATTGCTTTCATACGCCTTTTTTCTTTTAAGTGCCATTAAAGCAGCTAATGATACATACATGTTAGAATGAATGTGTAAGTGTATATGCCAAGACTTTCTTTTGTTTTACCGTTTCTGTTCTTGGTAGCATTTAATTTAGCAATTTTAAGTTCGTTCTCTGCTTTTGTCTCTAAAAAGGTTTGTCTCTTTTCCAACATGCCTAATGTTTCACGTAATTTGTAGATGGCATCCTTTGCTGTCGTTTTTGACTTTGCTTTACCGAAAAAAAGGTTCATGATGTATGTATAATTAAAGAGAAAAAAAGACTGAGAAAAAAGAAAAAGAGAAACCCGAAAAAGAGATTTTTTTTTTACGCTACGTCATGTGGGATTTTTTTTTTTGGTTTTGCGTTTAAATCACCAGGACGCTTGGAAATCATTTACTCTTTCTTCTTTAATACATAAATAAATCAAATATGGCAGTTACTGGTCGTTTAGCTGATATTGCACAAAAGTCTGCTGTTATTTTCCTTGCTGGAACTACAGGTAACGAAAAGCTTTGAACCCGTGTGTCTCGAATGATTTTTTTCTTCTTTTTTTTTTTACTTATAAGAATATTAGTTTATTACATGGTTAATGTCGGTATGCTTGTTAACCGTAGAATGGAATTAAAGAAGCAAGGCAAACTTCACGAAGAACTTGTAAGCACCCCCTCCCAAAAACCTTTTTTTTTTCTCTCTGTTTTATCCGTTTGAATTAAAATATTTATACTTTTCGTAGGGTCGTTTAAATGATATTCTCGAAGCACAAACATCTAGTAAAAAATCACTTCACGCTGAAACATCCACTACACCTACACCTTTCCCCGATACTGGAAGACCCGGACAAGTAAAGGATCTTTAAGAGAGAGGGAGAGAGAGAGTAGATACCAATACTATTTTTTTTTTTCTTTCTTTCTTTTTTTTTTCGCGCACAAAAAAAAAAAAAACTCACACTCATTTACACTCACACTTGACAAATATATAAACAACGCATTATTTCACCCCCTGCTTGACTTTTTTTTTGTTTTTTTTTGTTTTTATTTTTCAATTGTGATCACTGTGAATCTCGGATAAAGCCTACGTGTAAAAAATAAATAAAAGATTAGTTTGTTTTAAACGTCTTGATAAATGTCAAATATATACCTTTTCAACACTGCTACGTGATAAATTGGGTAGCCTAGTAACTACATCACTTTCAATAGCAACTGTTAAAATAGAAGGTGCATCCTAAATTTACACAATAAATTAAACATACCTAAAACAATAAATATTTGTTTTACCTTAATAAATGGGCACAAGACCTCGGGCAAATATTGGCCATGTTGTGCGGACCATGATCTTCGTTCTTGTAACTCATCATTATACGCAGCTTCAAACGATTTTAACAATTCGTTTTTTAATTGGTCTTGTTTTTCTTGAGCACTCTTTCTTCTGTCGATTTCCAGTAATAGATAATTGTAAGAAGAAGCGTAACATCGATACCATTCAACTAGTGACTTTAATTGTTCAAAGAACTCGTCTAGATTATCTTCTCTTTCCTTTATCTCGGATTCAAAGTCTAGTAGTTTATCATAAATAGCATCTGCACCGATTCCAATTTGATCCAATTGATTTAATACCTTTATCAACTCGTCCTTGACACGTAAATAAACTTGCATACGATCATAAATCTCCTCACTGAAAAATTATTTATATATTAAGGGACAACAACAAAATAGAAATAAATAATTTTTTTTTTTAGTTACCTGGTAAAAATGACTGCGTCTAATCCAATTCTCAATTCTTCTATAATGTTTTGTAAACTATCATCATCTGCTTTTAATATAGAAATATCCAACTTTGCACATTCTTCCGGGCCTAATTGAGATATTCTTTTTTGGCAGTAATTTCAGTAAGAAATAATATATTAACTAGATATGAATATATCTAACCTGGTGGCTTCTTGTACTTGATCAAAGTGCTTCATTAAACTAGTCAATATATCAGCCATCTTTAGTGACTCTTCTTCTTGCAATTGTATCTTTTCATTTGCAAAATTGGAAATAGAGTCATCTAAAGAAATGGATGAAGTCTTGTCTTTAGATGACTGTAGCTCTTGTATTACGTTAGACATATTTTTTGTTTGATTTAGTAGAGAACTATGAATAGTCTAATTAAAAAAGAAGAAAAAATTAAAAATTCATGCATTTAAAAGGCGTAGTTTTTTTTGTTGCTTTGCCTCAATTTCACCAATTTCATCATCCGCTAATCTTTGCAATTCAATGATTTCTTGATCAGAAATGTAATCAAACAAGGTTACTTCGTTTTGACTTTTTCCACCTCTTTCTTCATTCACCTTTAATATATCTTTATCAATTGTACACTCTTTTAACAAGTTGAATATATTTGTTAATTCAATAGTAAGTGATTGTAACCTTGTTTCACGGTCCTGATTACATAAAAAAAATATATAAGTAAAACAAAGAAGGTGTGTGTGTGTATATATATACTTTTACTTTAATTCGGTTTTTACAAGTCTCGGCTCCTGCATCTAGGTAGTTTCTCATGCTGTCCAAGTCTTTAAGTTGAAGACTAATGTGGTTATCTACAAAAAGTAACTTGGGATGTATTCTTTCAATCGTTTCAATATACTTTTGTGAAGACTGTTGATATATATTGGCTTGATTGCACATGTCTCTTCCTTGTGAAAACGCCTTTTTAGCTACAACTAAAAGACTCACAAGTTCTTGTTGTATAACTATATTCGACATTGTGTTATAAAAAAGAGAAAAGATAAAAAATAAAAAACGTTTTGGACACACATATAAAATAATAGTACTCTCACGTGACCTTTTGTGTGTGTGGTTATCACAGGGTCTCTCTCTCTTCTTTTGACGTATATAACAAGTATAAAAGAGGTGAACGTAAATCCCATTTAAAAACTCTCTTATATGCGTATGCACATGTATATATATACGCAGTAACTCGTATGGACATATGCATATTTAAAAAATTAATACTGTATAGTAGGATTTATTTGTATATGATAACATCTCTTGGTTTGGAAGAGGTACATCCATGAACGGTACCTTGGCAGCAGGAAGGAAAAGCACGTTGGCATAACCTACCGCTACTACAGTTTTTTTTTAAAAAAAGATTAAGATCAGAATTTTGTTACATCAGAAATGTGTTTTTTTTTTGTTAGTTGTACCCGTCTGTGTCACAAAATGTATCACATTTTACTCTTTTGGTAGTAGAATCCAATCGCCTACATAGAGGAGCTTTAGTCAAAATACCACACCGGATGGGGATACTAGCACCAAATGCCATGCAAGATAATGATGCTTCACCGCATATAGAATCATCTGTAGTGTACAGGTGGCTCATGTTTTTAATAACGTTTGTTTCATCAATAGGTGATTCTAAATGTGAGTGATGTTTACGTAAAGGTGCAAACCCATTTACACATAATAACCACAATAAAAATGTAAAAATAATATGCAGCATAATTACAAACAAAAAAAGATAAAAAATTGAACAAGTAGACGTTGTTATAGTAATAATAATATTCCGAGACATACACACGCGCACACACTTTTTTGGTTTTAGAAATATATAGGTATGTTTATATAATATGTACACTTAGGGAGTATCAGATTGATAATGGTAGGTTGATTTCTGATGTGGATGAGGTGGATTCCATTGGTATTGATTCGACGGTGCACGAAAAGCACTTGGGTATGGACTAGTTTCATACTGTACAGGATATTAATATAAGACACTTTTAGAAATAAAAGTAATAAAATACTTACTGAGCGTGTTAGAGAAGTACGGTGTGCATAAATTCGATAACTGATATGAATGTGTGTTGTGTTTCTTTTATGTTTAATTGATCTGTTGATATTGATTGGAATTCGAACTGTGCTTGGGTGTCTAAAAGACTTGTTGTTGTTAGTACGAGGAGCAATACAAACTATTTGTGGCGAAAAAGTATATTAGTATATATTATTGATGTGTGGGCGTCAAAAAAATTTAGTTGTATACACTTTACTTTGAAACCCTTTTTTATTATTGTTAAACGTAGGCTTTGATTCACTTGAAAGAGAATGATAAGGAGACACATGCTACAATAAGATCAGTATAATGATAAACCACATTATTTTTTTTACTCAAAACTTACAGGTGGTATAATGGATGCATCTGTTTCAGGGTCTACAAATAGTAAGTAAAGAAAAAGTATTATACACACACAAAAAAAAAAAAAATGGGGGTACCTAATAAATTTCTTATAGACATTGAATTGCTTCTTGCAGGCTTAAATAAATAAATGTATTTAGAATACGTTGTAAGTTACACAAACAAAACTTACCTTTTCATCATATGCTGCTGTATTGGATGACGACGGATGATTTCTTATTCTATTAGCATGTTGAGCTAAAGACATTAATATAGTACCAGCCTCTTCATCTTCAGCATCGATTTCCATTAAACTGGGATTAGCAGTAGTATTTGTAGTAGTAGTCGCAGCAGAAGGAATATTATCTGCTTCTTTTTTTATATAGAAAAGCTGTTCGTTAGCGTTAGAAGGTGACCGATATACTCTTTGACTCTTTCGTGAATGGTTTGTCATTGTTGTCATGTTTGTTGATGATGAAAGACTTTCAAGATGAGTTGAACTCATTTCAATAAAATAAAAAGAGAAAAAGAGGAATAATAATAATAAAAAAAAAGAAATGGGCGCACAAAAAATAAAAAAAAAAGTTGGTATGTATGACATGCCTATTATTTATTTTATTTAGGATACAAGTAAAATGCCATAGCGATAATAACATAAGATGACTAAATAAAAAAAAAAAGACAATTTAGAAACAAATACTCATGTACTCTTTGTGTGTTAAAAAAATACTTACTAATAAAAGAACACCTTCTAACCAGTTTGATCTACCATCTTGAATCAGATAATTAACAATTAAAACACTAGCAAACAAAATAACTGTTTCAAAGTCTTCAAAGAATAATGTCATTGGTTGGCCAATAGCCCAACCTGTTAATACCAAGACTGGGGATACTAATAATCCAATTTGAAGTGAAGACGAAACAGCAATACCAATACATAAATTCATCTTATCTTTAAGTGCAAACGTAACTGAGCTAGCATGCTCTGCCGCGTTACCAACAATTGGAAGTAAAATAATACCAACAAATGTTTGATTAATACCCCAATGTTCTACAACTCCTTCAATCCTATAGTAATCATAATATTTTAGTGTATACGTTTTAAAAGGGGGCTAAACAAAAAAACACTTACGCTCCTACAAGGAATTCCGCATGAAGTGAGACAACACAAGCGATAACTACAAGTCTATTTACGTGTATACGTTAGTTAAAAAAAAAACCATTATACAAACAAATAGAAAGCTGAGAAAAAAAAAAAAAAAAAAAAGAACCGTACGATCCAACTGAGAAGGGAAGAGTAGTAGTAGGGAATTCTGTTTCATCTTCTTCATCTTCATACTAATAATATACATTAAAAATCAAGACAACAACAAAATCAAATACAAACTTACCAAAAAGGTGTGGGTTTTCAACTGATATATAAAAAAAAAAAAAATTGATTAGTACAGATCAAATAAACGCTAATATTGGTGTTACCTGAAAGAACAAATAAAGGACATAGACAATCAATAAGACAATTGAAACACCATGACTTAATTGAAGGATACCTTCTTTATCTTCTTGATCGTCAGGGGTAGAGGCTGAGAACGCGGCGGGAACCAGTAAAGATAATGTAGTTAAAGCCAATAACGAACATGAAGTTTGAGCAGCTATAGAACATTTGTTAGTTTTTTTTAAAAAAACGCGGTATATTGAGGGGTTTTTTTTAAAAAATAAAATACCTGTAACGTTAAACTTTTGCTCAGTTCTAGTAACTCCACCTAAAAAGAAACAGAAACCAAGTACAAGTAACAAGTTGGATAAGATGGAACCCAAAACAGACGCTATACATGTACATGTAAATAAAGGAGTTTTCTTGAAACACCAAATATATATAACTTACCTTGAACAACTCGAATTAATCCCTCTTTTAAAGCGATAATACCTAAAATAAGTTCAACAGCATTACCAAAAGTAGCATTCAATAAGGCACCGATAGTAGAACCAGATCTTAATGCAATTTCCTCGGTAGCTAAAATAGATATACCATCATGAATAAATATTATAAATGTAAATATATATATACTAAATAAAAACTTACCAAAACCCAATAGTTTAGCCAAAGGTATAATAGCAATAAAATTGAGCGTGAATACAACGGTAGCAGATGAGTCCATCATAGAGAAGGCAATAGCAACAGGAACAAAGATCAAGAGGTAGTTGATATAAGATGAATACATGGTTACTTTAAACGAAGACCAAATTGTTGGTGTTTCTTGTGGTTCATGTTGACCCAATAAAGGCTCATGTTCATTACTCATACTGTATAAGAAAAAAAAAAGTAGCTAAAGAAAAAAAGAAGTTATACTTGGTTTCAACTCCTGTATTTAACCATTTTCTATTGTTTGTTTAAATCAAAAAGTAAACAAAAAAGTGACTCGGACCAATTTCCGTGGTGCCTGATTTTTTTTTTTTTTTTTATCATTTTTTCTTTTTCTTTAAATATAACCAAAAAAAAAAAAATATGAGCCACAACACAGACAAAGGTTCAACACTTGTAATGCAACAGACAAAGCCTTTTTTATTTCGTCGTAAAGTAACATGCATTTTTATTAATAGAGTTATTCATCATTATGAATAGGTAATTGGGTAAAGAAACCGAAAAAGACTTTTCTGTCTTTATTTATGTGTTGCTCATTGAACAAGAAGGAAAGTCTTTCTTCTTCTTCTTCTTCTCCTCCGCCTCCTCCTTCTCCTTCTGTGAAACCTCTTCCATCAACTACTGTAACAACAAGAGAAATACTCGCTGAATCTGAACAACCTGAAATACAAGAAAAACTCCCTGAACCAGAAGAAGAATTAACCATTGATGACCAAGATTCTAATGTCACTTGTTTATTAGATCCTATCGAAAAACAACACTCGACTAGAAAATGTCTAGTATTAGACTTAGATGAAACACTTATTCACAGCTCCTTTAAAACGGTCGCTGGTGCCGATTTTATCGTACCCGTTGAAATAGAGGGGCATTATCATAATGTATTTGTATTAAAGAGACCTGGTGCAGATGATTTTATGAAGCGAATGGGTGAATTATATGAAATCGTTATTTTTACGGCTAGTCTTTCAAAGTATGCAGATCCCGTATTAGATAAATTCGATTTACACAAGGTAGTAAATCATAGGTTATTCAGAGAATCTTGTCATTCATATAAAGGAACTTATATCAAGGTACATACACATATATATAAAAACACACACACTCTCCCTATAGTACATATACAATAACTCCTTATTTTTTGTTTTTGTGTGTAGGATCTATCAAGATTAGGTCGTGATTTAAAGAGTGTAATTATATTAGATAATACGCCTGCTAGTTATAGTTTTCACCCATCGAATGCAGTACCAGTTTCTACTTGGTTTAATGATCAACATGATTCAGAACTGATTGATTTAATTCCCTTTTTAGAAGACTTGGCAAAGGTAGATGATGTAGTCGATGTATTAGACATCTCTTTTTAATCAAGCATATAAATTCTTGATCCAACATCATTTACTACCCAATCCATTCCTCTCAATAAATTCTCTCCTGTTACTGCACTACATGCTAAAATAGCCCAATGATGACTCTTAATATCATCTAATCCCAATACCTTTTTTTATATACGTTATTTATAATTTACTTTGTTTTATGTACATACAAAACTTACATTTTTAATCTCGGCTTCACTTAATGCTCCACTAATATCTTGTTTATTAGCAAACACTAACAATGTTGCTCCGGCCAATCTTTCTTCTTGTAATAATATCCCCAACTCTCTTTTACAATCCCCAAGTCGAAGTCGATCCGCTGAATCAACTACCCAAATAAGTGCATCGGTCTGTTCAAAGTAATTACGCCAGTAAGACCGAATAGACTTTTGTCCTCCTACATCCCAAATGTTCAACTTGAACCTTTTTTTATTTATATGTATTGATTTAGTTTTTCTTCTTGTTTTTTGTAATGTATACGTTTACCCTTCATGCTCCAAGGTTTTAATGTTGAATCCTAATGTAGGTGAAATAGTATCAATCGCTTCTCCATTGATTCGTTTCAAGATGGTCGTCTTTCCTGCATTATCTAAACCACTATTGTAGTATGTTAACTCCACGAAAAAATTAAAAGGGGGTGGTTGTTGTTATAACTTACAGCATTAGAATACGCATTTCCTTTTCATTTTGTCGATTCTTTTTTAAAATAGTTAATAACCCCATAATGACACTTTAAGAAAGAAGAAAAAAAAAAAAAAAGGCACGAAAAAAAAAAGGGACTTCTAAATTAAGAACTTTTTAACGGGTCAAGTTCTTTTTACATGTGTATATTATTAGTGGTATGGTTTCGTTATTATCAATTTAACATGAACGGCTACTGACGCTCAAGTACCTGCAGGCTCAGCGTTTAATATTCGAAGAAGCTTCTTTTTTTTTTTTTTTTTTTGCACGACTAGAAACACGGAGAAGTTTCTTCTGCATACTTACAACTTCAGTTTCATTAGGATCTGGGGTCTAACGTATTCAATAAATACACAAAATATGTATTAACTGCACCAGAAGAACTTTCTACTATAATTGAAAAAGGGTTATTCAGTTGATAGAATTGCATGATTTCTTAATATGTACATGTGAAACAAGTAAAATATGGAAATGATCGACAGGTGTATAACTTGATTTCTTTTTTCATGTTTAGTTGTATAAATCTCAAGCTATTGTTTATATATTTCTACTCGTATTTTATATCGCACCAAAATATTACAGCAAGTATCGTTCCTACAGCTTTATATCAAACACAAGTATATCCACTATATCGCTGCTAATTTTACGTGAAACTTGTACCCTCTAAAAGTGTGTTACAGTGGCGTTTGTTTTGATTGACATGTTCCAAATGGAAGGATCTCTCTATTCTCTAAAGTTTATAAAAAATGGCGCATTTTTGTAATTTGCAATAGTATTTACTGGCTTTTTTTTAAACGTGTCTATTTTGTTACGATAAAGTAGTGCTGATATAAAACGGACAACTACAGTGGTTATTATTATTATAATAATAGAGAGGCTAGTATACTAGCATGCAATACCTAAAAATAAAAAATTACATCGATAAGGGAGATTAGACTTGAAACATGAACACATAATGTATATGTTATTCACGTGAAGTAAACAGAAGGGTTATCGTAACACTTGCTTCTGTCATAACAGAGTTCTTCTATTGATTCCTCTTCGTTGTTCTGGAATATTTTTGACGCGTTCTTTTTCGAGTGTTATTTACTCTTTGCGGAAAAAGTATCTAAAATGACCATTTCTCTTTACTTTAAGCGCTCTGCCTTTTTTCTGAAGCGATGTAAAAAATATAGTAAACTATTGGATTCTAACTAAAATCTGTCGAGTGATTTATATGTATCCTTTTTTATCTGCGAAAAATAGTAAATGCAGTTAAAGCTTCTTTTTTTTTTCTTCGTAAGGTTACTTTGACCAAAAAAAAAAAAAAAAACAGGTTTAAAGCCTCTTGGCTACTTGAACGATTGGCTACTGGAACGACGAAATCTATTGTGAAATAGTTTTTTTTACCAAAAAATTATTTATAAAAAATAACACCATTTAGAGCCTAGCAGAAAAACTCTTGTTCAGTTGTAAAACGACGAATTCTTTTTTCGATCTCAAAAAAAATAAAAAAATTGCTAACTCAAGAAACTGTATTTCTTTGTTATAGATATTTAAGTCAAAAGATTGTATTTCTCAGTTGTTAAACACGAATATCAAGTTTATAAGCCAATGATTATTACTATATTGTCTGACGACATATAAAACCTTGTTTTTTTATAATACGAAAAAAGAGAAACCCAACGGGGACTTTTTTTTTTGTTTTTCTTTTTGTTTTTTTTTTTGCTTTCTTCCACCGCTTTTTTTTCTTGAAGTTACCTACTAATGTCAAATAGACCTTCAGAATCAAGCTCTAAAAAGACGGCCCAAAAGCCGTCGGCAATTTCTAAACAAGTATTAAAACCTAATATTATTCCTCAATCCGTACGCTCCAACTTGACAAGCAACCTTATGGCCGATAGCGGCAATGCAGTTCGTGGAAAACAAACACAACCACTTCGAAGCACCAAAATATCACAAAAGTTAGTATTGTTTCCTCATTCTTCCACCGAAAATGTAGAGACCACTGTTTTACCTGTCGATTCCAGTACAATTTTAGAAGCAATGGATGAAGAACCAGCAGCAGAACGTCGTTTTTCAACCACTTCATTTGAAGACATTCGACAACAACAATGGCAAGATGAACAAAACCAACCTCGTAGTGCTGGTGTTCCTTTACCTATCGAATGGACTTTTGGGTCCCGTACAGCTGCAGAAAGAATGACAAAGGATGAACGTGAACTGGCTTTATTGCCCAGAGCTGCTGCTTATTGTACGGGAGAAGGGTATGATTTAAATCGACTTCGACCTTTTTTACGTCAACATCATCGTGTGTCACCTCGTTTATATGATGAGTGTCTTTACGCTGCTTACCATTTCCCTTTGAGAACTTTACGTCCCGATAAAGAAAATTTGTATAATATCAAAGTAAGAAGTAATGTGCCTTCAGCTAATAATAATCGATATAATGCAACGGATGAAGATGAAATGGATTACGACGAGGATCACTATAATGCACGTGCAGAAGCACCTACGGTAGTCCAACCACGTCCTGGTCAACCGTATCCTGATTTTTATCAAAATAGAAAAGATTATTATGATGAGGAAGAGGATATACGACGACAAGAAGAAGAGCAGCAGCAAAGACTTCAAGATGAATTTAAAAAGCAACAAAACGAAGATCAAGACGGTATATTTGAAAACCCATTTGCACAAAATAGTCCAACAAATGATGGTGTGGACGATATACCCTCTCCTGATATAAAAGATCAAAAAATGCCAGAACTCGGTGTTGAAGTTCCTATTGCGGAAGAAGAAGAAATTGCGAAACCAGTTCGAGAACCTTTCAAGGGTGGAGAGGTATTTATTTTCGACTATGGTGTAGTTGTGTTTTGGAATTTTAGACGTGCAGAAGAGTTATTGATGTTGGAAGATTTTATGCAATTCTCTATTAATCCTTTCAGAGATAATCCAGATGAGGATATGCAGATTGAAGAGCTTCATTTTCAATATGACACGTCTCAAATGAAACCTAGAATCTTTAACGATATGATCACTTTAAAGAGTAGTAATCATATGATTAAGTTGACTCTATCTCATGGGTTATCTCAAAGCGCGGTAGTTGCAAGATATGAAGATATTATGGATAAAACAATTGAAGATACCAAGCATTTACCCAAGGAAATGGCTGAAACGGGTCGTTTAGGTAAAAATCGTAACGAAATTACTAGAATTAACGGTCAATTATTTACTCTGAGAATGAACGTCAATCTTGTTTCTAACGTGTTGGGTAAGTTACGCGTAATATATAATAAATATAAGGTATATTAACTTTGTATTATTAGATACTCCCGAGATCTTTTGGTCTGAACCTGCTTTACAACCCATGTATTCTGCAATAAGAGAGTACTTGGAAATACCTCAAAGAGCTCAAATTTTGAATGATCGTCTTCGTGTTATTTCTGATTTATTATCTATGCTTAGAGATCATTTAACCAACTTTGGTGTCGAATATCAAACTTTGATCATTATCTATTTGATCATTGTCGCTGTTATTGTTGCTTGCGTAAGTTTTTTTTTTTTTTTTTTTGCTTTCTCTTTCGTTATATATTCTTTTAACTTTTATAACTTATCTCTCTTTTTTTAGTTTGAAATTGGTGTCAAAATTTTACAATCTATTAAGGTCATTTAAAAAAGCGATGGTTCTATTTATTTTTTTAAAAAAAATGTACATAATCTAGTATTAAAATAAAAACTTGGATTTTTTTTTAAAAAAACAAATATGTTTATGTATTTCTTTGTTTTGTATCAAGTACTATGATCCTGTATCAACTAATAAAAAAAAACCGGTGATTGATCAGTAAAATAAAGGCTTCATCCATTTTAATAACGAGCCAAAGTCATAGGTTCCGCAAGCATAGTCAAATTTCTCTTCCACACCTGGATGCCACTACGTTTTATCGCTAAAGAAAGAGAGGACGAATATCCTTTGTGAACCACGGAAATGATGAACGGTACGTCATGAACAGGTTTAGAATCAATTCCGCTAATAAAGGGGCCGTTAATCCTTTCTGATGTGTCATCTATATCGATTGGTTCGTCAAACATCAAAGTATCTGTCTCCTTGAGTTTAAAGAAATCTAACAGTGAAAATATTTAGAGAGACAAAAGTAAATTTTCTCATACTACTAACTTACTTATGTTATGATAATCTCCACAACCCTCATCTTCCGAATTCAAATAAAATATTCGATTTGCTTGACCGCTGCTTATTCTATCCCCCTTTTTGAAAAGCGGAAATACTGTTTTACTATCAATCGGAGTGCTTTTTGAATCTGTTATCTTATTTTTAAAATTATAACATATCTTATTAAAAGTCGTATCAAAGCCAAACCCATAGTTTTCACCGTGCACATGATGTAAAACACCCACTTGAAACGCTTTGTATGAAAATAGTTCTTGCTGAAGAGTAGGCTGCAACAGTTGATTTAATAGTTTTGGTATAGTATAGTGGCGTATGCCAATTTTGTGTTCGTACAAAAATTCGGCAGTTTCATTGCTTAGCATTTTTATAAGGATACGTTGGAATTGCGGATTATAGTTGAAACGTATCAGGTGAAACACATATTGAATATTTCTGTATTTTCCAAAGAGTTGCGTATTTATCAAGGAGGTAGATATAATAGAAATAATGGCTTGTAAGACTGGATGGAAAGAAATGTATGTAATATCATTGACGGCTAAAGAGACTTGACAGTTACAGGATCTACTTAGATATATTGTGGTTCTATCTGTATTTTGTGGGATGAAATTATTGTGGAGGATCTATATACAAAAGTATAAATTTATTAGTGACAGCCACTAGCGCAATTTCATATTAGTTACTTACATTATTAGATATATATTCCTTAAGATTGCTTGTAAACTCTATCTTGTTTTTGGCAGTAAATATATCTAGTAACTCTGTTTCACTATATTTTCTATGTCGCTTGCATAAGTGGATTAAATTACTGTCTTCTACAATTTTGTTCCACATGTTTAAGCACAAAGATTTATATATATTTGGAATAGGAATCATTTCATCTTGAATGATAATTGCTTCCTGATCTTCTTTCTTTTCATTATATTTAGTTACTACTTGATTTAGCGTTAGCTGTACATAGTCCTCATGCAGTTGAGCTACCACAAAGAAAGACTTGAGTAGAAATTTCAGTTTAAAGGATTGTTGAATTACACGAAAGAGCCCTTCTCCTTGTTTAGCAATTCTGAGTTTTTTAGAACCATCGTCTTTTTGTACCAGGTTACTTGCATAAATTACATCTCTTAAATCGTCTTCAGTGCCAAATAGCCTTTTTAGCAACATATTATCTACAGTAATAGCATATCCAATTTTTATGTCGCTATTAAGTTCTGCAATTGTTGACAGCTTTCTTGATACAATATGATTTATATAAATCGTATAAATCGAGACAAATGCTTTGATGTATACTTGCTGTTGTGTCGATACCAGTAAACCTTTATTACTGCTCTCAGTATTCAATATACTTTCTATTTCAACCATCATATCCTTATTTAAGATGTAATTTTTATCGCCAGAGAAAAAAGTGGAATCTTTCGTAAATTGCTCTTCAACAAATGTGATAAACCTATGTAATTTTTTTTATATATATTGGCGGTGAGACATTATACATATAATTGGACTTACGAATTCTTGACAATTAATGTTGATACTTCAGCAAAGCTAAAGAATGATCTTAGCGGGCGTAAACTATTATCGAATTAGTACATATTCCTACGTATTTTTTTTATTTATTTATACGTTACCGAATATCTGGTACAAAGTCGCCGTCGCTCCAAATTTTTTTTACTAAACCATTTCGATTTAAAAGTGAAAGCGATAATGCTGTCGACTCGAAAGAAATGTCTAATCGTAAAGAAAAAAATTGATACTGTAATCTTAAACCATATATAGTTTGACGTACCTATACTCATAATAGCATCGGGCTGCAGGAATTTTGAAGAGGAGGTTACCGAATTATCTGAAACTACTAGTATACGCGGTTTACTGTATATGTCGGAATTCTGAACTGCGTTAAGCAAGTACAGTGCTGCTCCATCTAGCAAATAGTTATATCGAAGGCCTCGATACTGAGAGCTTTTAGTTACGATATAGCTAGAGCCAATAGAAATTCGATTATATTCAAACAAAAACCTTGACCAGTTTTCGAGACCTTTATCTAATTCAATTTTAGAAGAGAATTTATCGGTATACTTTAGAATGGAGTAATTCTTTAAAAGGTTGTTTTGAAGTAAATCTTTTAAGTTATTGGTCTTTCTTTTACTGATTTCAGCGCATATATCAAAAGGACGAATTGATCTTATTAAATCCTTCTGGTGTTTATCGAATTCGGATATGTTTCTGTCCGTGATAAAAGGTATCATTAAATAGGAAGCTTCATCCCTTTCTGCCTATTATGATAAAATGTTAGTTAATGTCTCCTGATTAAGCTAATGTTAAATTACTAACCATATTCTTATAAAAATTACTGTCTAATTCTTCCATAATATTAACAATAGTCTCTTCTTGAGCATCGAAAAGGAATCTAGTCTTTATAAACTCTCTTATACTGCTTTTAATATCACTGGTTGTCAGAGATAACGAATTGAAAGACACGATTTTTGGAAACACCAGGGAGTTAGAAAAATTGAATAGAGGATTTCCAATAAAAATTAAGTCCAACTTGACCAACACTTTATTCTTTTTCACCGAAACAATTCGACCTACAATCCCATTTCGTGATACCTTAGATTCAGCGCTGTAATAATAGTCTGTTAGAAAGTAATAAAATACAGATTCTACATCAGAGCAAAACAAAAGTCTGTCTTTGTGGTCATCCTCTGATATCAAATTGGCTAGAATAAAAATAGGTCGAATGAATAATTGTCTGATTTCTTCTTCCCATTCAGTTGGGGCAACAAATACGTAGTGAAGTGCATCGGTATCTTTCATCCGTTTAACATTTTCGTCCATCAATTTTTCTACGGATAGGCGAATAAAGTCCGAAATCGCTGTTAACAAGAATAGATCATCTCCATCCCATTTTTCTCTACTCTTTTTAAAGAGTTGATATAGCCTGTCCCTAAACTCGTCAATATGTACGGAATCTTCTGTATTAGCAACATTTTCGCTTCCCCAACTTAAAATATTCGATTTTTGTTTATCGTAGACGATATAACTATCACTTCTACATTTTTTTTATAAATTACTAAGTAATTCAAAATCTTTAAATCATTGATTATTATGTACGTACTGCACCCAGAAAGTTTTGTTTTCTATGCTTATTGTTGAAGTAGAAAAACAACCTCTATGGACGGTAGTCTTTCCAAAATCTATATGACGATAAGGTTTTCTTTTATTCAAAAAAAAAAAAAGATCGAGTTTATTTTGCAATAAATAGACTACTTACGAAATATGACACAATCTGTATGTCGATGAAGATCATATACCTCTTCCATATTAACAATTTTTTTTTTTAAAAAAAAAGATGTAAAATGAGGAAAAAGCAGTATTTGGTAACCTTTAAACTACCTTGTGATAAAACGCACACGAAATTAGACGGGATACGAAATGTATGTCCAACACAAACTACAGAACTTCTCAGATGGACTTTGTAGTTTTGAAATACACTCTTGGCGTTATACTTGCTTAACGCATCCCCAAAGGCCGTGTTAAAGTCAAATAGAATTAGTTACCAAAAAAAAGGAAGCTTAGCCTTTCCCGGAGGTATAGGTTACCCCTGTAAAGGTTCTCTTCTGTGCGAGAGGTAAATGGTAGATGTACCCGAATCTCCTAAATGTTCTGTTACTCAGAAAACTAAAATAAGTACTGATTTGTTCTTGGTCACAGAGTATTATAAATTTTTTTATTTCATCTTTCGCTTTTCTTGCCAATCCAGAGTATATGTGCTATACTTATTTCTTGTAAATTTAGACTTCAGCGCTGTAGCAGCCAGATTTGATTTTATTAGTTAACACTTGTTGCTTGATTATGCCTTTTTCCTTTTGATCACGAGAGCTTAGTTTGATTATGCCTTTTTCCTTTTAATCACGAAAGCTGTGTCATTGTTATTATGGCTATTTTCAGCTTTGGTGTACCTTTTTAATTTTGGTTTAGATAAGACTAACACTTTAAAGAACATTTTTGGTTTTCTGAAAAAGGCGGAATATATTTTCTCGAAGGGTTCCGTAAAAGCCTTTAAAACCCGTAAGTGTAAGATACTAAATACGCATGCATTTGAAAGAAGGTTTAGGTGTTAAAGCAAATAAACCTGTTGGTAAGCCAAGCTATTCTTCGCTTATTCCTGGCCCTTGGACATTTCCTGCTTATATTTAAGCAACATGATATTTTACACTACAAATCTTTTTTTTTCACGCACTCTTATAAGTAGTTTAGTAAAACAAAAACTCGGTTCCATAAGAGGTCATTTAATTCATGCAACCAACCCTTTTATAAGTCTAACGTAATAAACGAAATAATACGTCATACGGATCGACCGTGCTAATAGACCGTGTTTTTTTTTTCGCTTTATCCTAAAAAGGTAAGAGAAGCAATTGTCTGAATTTTAAAAAGTAGTTGAAACTACCTCATTAATTTAAAGAAAAAAAAAAGGTTTATATATTTATAATAAAAAAATGTACATTAAGAGAGAAAAAAAAAGAGACTACTCGGCATCATCTAGTCCTCTATAAACTGATTCTTGAGTTACTCTAATCTCTTCGAGTTGAGGCAGTAAACCAGAGAATAGATCTTGGGCTTCCTTGAAGAAGGAGAGTTGAATTTGAGCAAAATCAGCTAAATCGCGCAAAGGCTCAGGCTAAAAAGAAGAGTTTAAATTGTTAGATAATTTCTTTCGTTTTTTTTTATATTTTTTTTACTTACATCTTCTAATACAATCTTCATTGCGTGAGTTGCTTCTTCTACTGCACCAACAAATTGATCTTCTGCTTGTTCTACTTCTAAACGAGCAGAATCTAATTTCCCTCTACCTGATTCTCTATAATGTGTTTTTGCAGCATCAAGAGCCAATCTCTTTTCTTGAACGTTTCGTCTTGCTTTCATAGCGCCTTCAATAGAAGTTTTCAGACTAACCTGAATAGGTGTATTGAACTTGGATACGATTTCATGATCCATGGTTAATCGAGCATTACCTAATTTATCAGATACAGAACCAAATTTATCAAGAGCAGCACCTAATGCTTCATCTTTACCAATATCTTCAGCACCTTGTAAAGAAACACGACCAAGAGCATGGTAAAGCGACTGGGGATGATCAGGTTTATTTACTGTAGGAATTGTAGGTGCTTCAGTCTGTGCACGATCGGAGACTGACTTTGATAATTGTTGAATTTGGTTAGTCACTGTACTAGTGAAGCCTAAGAAGGATTCTTGAAATTGGACGGGATAGTCGTAGGCAGGTGTGCTGTATGTCTTTGCTACTTTAAGAAAATTCTGATGAAGTTGAGCAAGTACATCGACACGCTGTTACATCAAAAAAAAAAAAAAAAAAAAATTAATTAATTGCATCAAAAGCGGATTTATGTAGACCTAAAAATATACCTTTTCCAAGTCCTTGTATTCTTGAGGAAGATCAGTAATATCTTCTGCAGTGCCAATTTTTTCTTCAGCATACTATATATTTATTATTAGCGATTTTTTACTTTTATTTTTAGCTGTTGCAAATACCTGTCTCAGTCGACCTACTCCCTTGCCAAATTTTTGAGCGATAGGATTGAATTTTGATGAAATAGAAGCTAAACCATCCAATGTTGTTTCAAAAAAGGCAGGGGTGTCGTTATCACTAGAGCTTATTCTTTCAGTAGGAATGGAAGGGATTGTATTATTGAAAATAGGTTCTTGTTCAGCTTGTAAGATAGGTTCTTGTTCAGCTCGTAAGATAGGTTTAATGACAGGTTCGGGAGTTTGTTCTTGATTCACCTTTTCTACCTGGGGAGCTTGTTCAATTAAGCTATCAGAGATTCTTGGTTCTTCAACAGGCTCAACAGTGGTTTTAATGGGAGTTACGTTATCAGACATAATTTATTTTGTTTTTTTTTTATATAAAAGATTAAAAAGTGAAAGATAGTGAAAAGCAAAAAAAGCTAGTTTTTTATGTTGTGTGAGTTTCCATGACGACATCTCATCGTTGACTCCGCTTAAAAAAGTGTAAAAATAAACCGTTTGATTCTGCTTTGATAAATCCTTTTTTTTAGTTATTTAACACAAAAAAAAACGGGGATGGAAACTACGGCAGCACCAGAAAATGATCAACAAGGAGCTGCACAACGAAACCAAATGAATCGTTCTAGTTTTTACATGTTATTATTTCTATTTTCGTTGCTATTCTTTAACTTTTCAGACGATAGTTCTGTTAGAAGTGGAAGGCCAACAAAGGCCGATTTACTTGAAGAATTAAAGCAGGAAAAGGAAATATTAAATAACATGACCTTTGGCGTGAATGTTACTCATGTAATTACAGTAATAATAAAAAACAAGGTTAAAGTGTGGTCACTAACGCTTTATAAAAAAAAAAGCCTTTACCTACCTCAGTTTTGACTCCATTAAAAAAATTAAGGTCTATTCAAGAATCTCCTACCTCACACTACTATCATAATATTACTGGTATATTCAGAGGTATTACTTGAATAATATATATATCACACACCATATAACACGTGTTTATTGATTATATTATGCTTATCAAAAAAAAAAAAAAAAAAGGTCAATGGGAAAACCAAAATATTAGTATTCCAAGCACAGTAAACAAGACTGAAATGGAAGAAGCGAGAAGTAAATTCAAGTTTGATGGACCTGGTTTATTTTCTATTAACTTGAAAGCAATGTCAACAAGTAATGAAGATATAAACTATATTGAGGTAATTTATCAGTGTATCTTTTTTTTGCATATGTATTGAAGTAACTGTAATAGGGATACATTCGATTAAAAGATCACAAGAAAAGTGATTACGGAGCCTTACTGCTGGCAGGAGGTGTTCACTATTTAAGTAACGGGTCACTTTATCTAATGGTAGTTCCTGATGGGTAAATGCATACATACATGACTTATTATTGTGTAATAATTAACGCATGTATTATACGTGTAGTAAACCAATTCCACTTGAAGATTTATTACACATGTTACCAACAAATGCAACGCTTGAATCTACAAGACTAGCCATTGATGAACAACTTGATAAAAGAATGGATGAAGTGGAAAAGGAAAAATATTGGGATTGGCAGCCGACAGACGATGAATCAGGTAAATCTAAACTACATATTTGTTATGTGTGTGCCTAAAATTAATCACTGTATAAAAAAGATCGTTCCAATTCTGCACCATTTTCGTGTAGCTTTCAAATGTTTGCACAGCTTCATCCTGTTCCTTCCAATATCAAAATGTCAGAATTACTTGACTATGAAAGAGGTATTTTATTTGTCGTTTTTTATGCAGCTTATATTCGTGTTTTTTTAAAAAAATAATCACAGAATTGGAATTCCCTCAAGGTGCTTCTACTATTAGTGCTCCTCCGCTTTTACTTTCTTCTGAAATGTTTTCTCCTAATTGTTGGTTTTTATTATCCAGTAGTAAACAACCTGGTATCAAGATTGAAAAATATTACAGTAAAGCTGTTACTTATGCAGGTATTGCTAGTGTTATCGCGGTGATTCAAATATTTTCGTTAATCCATCAAATGGAACACACACCAACACCTTCTGTAAGTTATGATTTTTTTTTTACCATATCAATTATCTAATACATATAAAAAAATAGAGTGTTTCGAATGTTTCTTATTGGACTATTGCTATGCAGGCAGTTATGGATGGATATCAATGCTTATTATATTTGACGACGGGTGTAGTGATTGAAAATGTATTTATACCATTTGCAACTACTGCGTTTTTTACTTTTGTACTGGTATCAATTTTTGGAATGCGTTACTTGCTTGTAGTATGGAGGATTCAAAGACCTGAATCTATTCGACCAAGTACGCCAGCTTCGCCTACTCCAGAACTTGGTAACGATAATCGTTCTCCAGACACAGAAAATTTATTACCAGTTGCTAATGTTAGAAGACCAAATACAACTGAAGAATCAAACCCTCAGCGTGATATAACATTTCTTTATTATAGATTATGTAAACTATATATACTTCAAATGATGTTTATTGGTATAATACTAATTGTTCCTTTTTTTATTACTTGTAGACGCGGTATTACTGTTGGGGTTATTTTTGTTCTATCAATCGGTTACCAGATCTGCTTTTGTCCAAAATATAATTGTAAGTACGCTTGGATTTATATTTTATTCATTCTGGGTACCTCAAATTGTGCGAAATGTATTTAGAGGCTGTAGACACCCGTTGAGTCATAGCTACATTTTTGTTATGAGCATAACTCGTTTATCTATACCATTATACTTTTATGGTTGTCCTGATAACCTAATTGGGCATGAAACAACAAATTGGGTTTGGTTATTAGTAGGTTATGTTGCATTGCAAGTAGCTATCTTGCTTCTTCAAGATGCCTTTGGTCCGCGATTCTTTGTTCCTTCAAAGGTAAGTTTTAACAGTCCATCTATATCTCTTTTTTTTGGAGGCTAAAAATATATTCTCTAGTACTTGCCTCAAACTTATGATTATCACCCAATATTATCTACGGATGACGAGGAAGTTTTAGCCAGTGGGGATGAAGATGCTGATACTAAGTCACATCTTCAGCCCAGAGATTGTGCTATTTGTATGCTACCAATAGATACAAGTGCCGGTAAACATACGGGGTTGAATGTATTATCAAGAACTACATATATGATGACACCTTGTCACCACATGTTCCATACTGAATGTCTTGAGAGAGTAAGTACTTTTTACATATATGTATATATTAACGCGCGACTAACCGCTCCTGTATTTAATAGTGGATGCGAATCAAATTAGAATGTCCTGTTTGCAGAGCTTATCTTCCTGCCTGTTAATAGTTTTTGTTTTATATCATATGTTTATTCTCTTATTCATCCTGTATTCCCCGATCCCTTTTTTTCTTCATATTCTCGTTTCGTTTTATAAGTTACATTGCACACATTCATTTTTTTTTGCACAAAGTTTCCCTATATTACATAAAAATATAGCAAGGTTTTTTTTTATTACGTAAAAAGTTTTTTTAATGCATGTCATAATCATAAAATTTTCTGTTATCGACATTCTTTGCGTCCAGAGGATCGACAGAATTTTCACCTGTTTGATCAATGACAGTTGTTGCCTTGTTAATGATGAAACTACTACGTTTTCTAGGAGATATACGAGGTGATTGATCAGATTTAAATAAATCGCTACTACTATTACTTAAAGAATTCGCGTTTTCCGCTTCATTGAACAACATCCATTTGAACTTGGTATTATTAGACGCCTTTGGGCTAGATAATTGAAGCTCGGGGTCCGAGAGCAAGTCTTCAATGCGGTACTTGATGGGTTGCTTTGGTGGTGTAGGGTTAGTAGGAATATAGGCCGTAGGCGTAGACGGAAGTTTAGGCTCGGCCGATACAGCAGGAGGTTCAACATGAAGAGTGTCTATGATGGGTGGTAGAGGCTTATCTTTAACACGACTGCAATCCATATCATTCGATATAATGGATGAAGAGGTTTGAGGAATAAAGGCGGGTCTTCTTGGAGGTTGAGAATACTCGTTGTATGTGGGAACAGGTGTGCTTACTATCGCTTCCTTGTGGTCCACTAAGTCCCATTTCCAGTCGTCACTGGAATTATTGGCTTCTGGAGTTGTTTGTTCGTTTAATTGGATATTAATAGCACTAGAATCGAATTGTTGTTTTCCAAGTAAAACGTCACGAATATGCTTAAGGCCAGCAAGTGCCATAATCATAGATGCTTCGTTTTGTACAGGTGCTTTTGGCTTAACCTCGTTTACTTCTTCTTTTATTTCAGCATCCTCATCATCAATAATAACCGAAGACTCGCTTCCTTCATATTCGACAACATGGTCCTCTTCCTTTATACCCTGCTCTTTTTCTACAGGAGATGATTCAGAAGAAGTAGACTTAGTATCATTTTCTTCTGCTTTATCCGATCTGGATTCGATTGAAGGACTTTTTGGTATAGGAGAAAATATTTCATTTTCCAGCATGGAGATACACGCGGCCATCATATCGCCCATTTGTCGATTAACAGCTTGCAATTTCGTTACTGAACGGTCCTCGGTCTTGGAAACAGGTGTAGTACGTTCTTGTTTATAGCCAGTAGCAATACGATCTATACCCGAAGGGAATTCAGATGATACAGTTGATCTTCTTGACCCTAATCCTTCATTTCTTCCTAAAACATTTTCACCAAAAGTATTTACATTTTTCTATTAAGAAAGGTTAAAAAAAAGGGGAGAAAGCAAAGTAAATGTTTTTTTTTTGTTTTACCTGTACACTTCCCATGACACCAGCAATAGCTTTATTAAAGTCTCTCATTTGCGGGTTTTTCATCATACCGCTTGTAATTCGAGAGAAACTGCTATCGATATTAGATCCTTGAGAAACTCTGTGTTGAAGTGTACGTCTTGTATAATTGACTTGAGGAGGAGGTAATTCAACTACACCGTCAGCTAAAGAGGTACGAGGTTCCTTTCCTGATCGAACATCGTTTTGTTGTAATATTTGTAAGGCAACGTCTTGAGATAAATTCTCTTGTAAATGTTTTGCTTGTTCTACAAGCGATGCTGGTTTTGTAATTTGAGGAGGTCTCATCAATAAACTAAGGCATTCTGCATAATCTTTCGCAAGCACTAGAGAATTATTATTATTATTTTTAGTTTTTAAGCACGCGAAAAAAAAACAAGACAAAAAACTTACATTGATCTCTCATTCTTAATAGTATCACCAGACAAATATAATCTACAATTTTGAGTGTTGGGTCTTGAGCAAAGATGGCATCCCAAAGCTTCAGAAGTTCATAAATATCAAACTCTCGGCCAAACAATAAACGAACCCAACGACTAAATATATATGTATCTAAGTAAATGTATCATATTTGTTATATGCGTTATACACTTACATGCCGTAAAGCTGAGGTTCAATACCAAAGTTCTCCAAATGCTTATACAAGAGTGGATCAACTGTACGAAGATATTGATGATGAATACGATGACATGTAATTACAATTGGATTTAATCGAGCACTCTGTAAAAAAATATAAGTAACAAAGCATAAAGAAAAAAAAGAAAAACTTACGTCAGTTGGCTTGGGTATATTATCAGACACAGAACCAGGCTAAAGTATAAAGTAAGTATACACATACAAAAATGCATATATAATATTTACTTTTGCATTTGTTTGAGATCTTCGGCTAGGTGCATCGTCATTAAATTCATACCAAGATTTACCGTAAGTCATCAACTTATCAAACAAAATGTATGCATCATGCTCCACAAATGCTGAGTCTAAAACCTGAGTCATTAACTTTGTAGCGGGACTAATGAAAAAGAAATAAGTAAAATTGTTCTAGGGGAAGGAAGTGAGGAGGGAGGCGAGAAGGGAAAAATAAACTTTACTCTGTAGGATCATGATCAATATTTGCAGTGTCTAGACTTTCCAAAGAAATAATCCAATAAAACGGGGCAAGCAGCTCATGCATACCTTGTCGATAAGATACTTCGCGATTCAACTTACAGTAAATAAATAAAATGTCTGTTAAACGCTGCTGAACATCATTTTGTCGAAAGAAGTCGACATCAGGAAATCTATTGACATTGGCTTTAATGTTTTGGAATAAACAAATACGAAAAAAAAACTTACGTGCGTTCCACATCTTGTCGAATAACTTTACGAATTTCTGAGTCCGCAAAGAACTGCTGCCATGGATTCTATAACCAAAAAAAAAAAAGTTAGAGAAAACGTAGTACAGTAAAAATATATATATTGTATGCGAATACACTTTACACTTTCATTCAATGCAAGTGGATTATTGTCTGTAAGGTCTTCCTCTCCCTTCTTATTCATTAGTTCTGCAGGTTCATCGATATACTTTCGTTTCAAGTCCGTATAACGTTGGCGCTCTTGTAACTGTATAGAAGTCCAAGTAGAGACTTCTAAAGTAGGAAGATACCCGAGAAATATCTATCATCCTATTTCAGTTCCCTTTTTCTCTCATTTTTTATTTTTTATAATATTACCTTCCAACAGACTGAACGTAATCCCGCTTGACATACTGTACCTGCTACAGCTCGGTGTCGAAGTGAATTCAAAGATAAATTAGGATCACTGAATATTACATCCCATGCTTTCCTGTATATATTTGATGACTTGTTATTTACTGCCTGAAACCCCCCCCCCCCCTCGTTCAAGCTGCAAAATGACTCTTTTTTTTACCTTCTTGCGTCTAGCAAACTTGCCATTTTCTTGTCTTATACGTGTTATGGGAACAAAGAAAGATAAAAAAGGAAAGAAAAAAAAGAGCGAAAAAGAAAAAAAATTAAAAAATAGCACTAAATGAAACTTTATTTTATATGCAGTCAACATCCATTATTTACACATCAATTCCCCAATCACCTACAGTTCTCATTGCCTCTTCATCACCATGAACAATCTTGGCACCATCTTCGCCACCTAACACGTCAGCAACACACTTCCAAGGATCACGTGCACCACCCCACTTTAATAAGTTATCTCGAAGTGCTTGTCCCTTTTCTCTATCTAATGGATTGGATTTGAAGCTGGTTTCCCAAACTCTTCTTGCAAGTGTTCTATCGAATAAGTAAGAGTAATAATTTGAACCATAACCAAACAAGTGACCAAATTGAACAGGCCACATAGTACCCGGTACACTTGGGAATAATCCTACTTGATCTTGAAGTTTATACCATTCAGTAACACTGGAGAAACCAGGTTCATTTACCTTGGAAGAATGATACTGTTGATCTACTAGAGCCATTAAAATTTGACTATTTACTTCAATACCACTAAATCTTTTGCGTTGCTTTAAAAATGCTTTCACTGCTTCTGGCGATACTTGTTTACCTCCATTTGTATTCGCAAATAGTGGAAGTACGTTAGGATGCCAAACAAAATGCTCCATCAAAATTGATGGTAATTCTACGAAATCTGATGCACATCTTGTACCAGCAACATTATGAAAATCTGTACGCCCAAGCATAGAATGCATAGCATGGCCCATTTCATGAAATAATGTCTCTACTTCAAACATAGATAATAAGGTAGGTTGACCTGTTGAACTATAAGAGAAATCACAAGTTAATGCAATTACAGGTAATTGATATAAACCATCTTTTCCACGAATTGATTCAGCTGGTGGTTGAATAGCAGGTAAGAAATTAGATGGATCAACAGGTCTCCCAGAGAAGGCGTATTTAATATCATTTTCTGCATCATCATCATCAACACGTCTAGATGTACGAATAGTATAATGCGCTGCATTTGTTGTCTTTCCAAATCTAGAGAATAAATCACAGTAAATTGTACCAATCTTTCCTTCATTTTCACATACAACATCTAGTTTGCGCACTTGATCGTGCCACTGTTCTCCTTGTTTTAATGGCGCATGCTCAAATTCAACACCGTACAAGTGTTTAAATAATCGAGAAAGCCCTTGAATGACAGAACCAACGGAGAAATAAGGCGAGTTAATAGGCGACGATTGACTAGCGCTATAAATTTGCATATAATAATCACGATCCCATGCATTTAATTTGGGTGTTGAATTGAGTTGCAGAACCTGCTGCTTTGTTTTTGATAACAAGTTGGTATCGTTTTTAAATGTTGGTTCTTGGTGTCTTAAAAGAGTTCTTAAAAATGCATCCACATTATCTAGTAGTAATACATGATAAGAATCTCGAAATGTATAAATACGCATAATAGCTACTTACTTGGATTCTTGGCCATCTTATCTTGTAACTGTAATTCAGCATATGATTCTCGGCCCACAAGAGTAGCCAAATCAGCTCTTGTCATCATTAATTCCTCTAGTGTCATGATACTTTCCTTGGTAGCAGAATTCATTGATTCATATACTTGTTTTCGTACATGCTCATTTTTCGCGTACTTTAAAATCATTTGGCATTCAGTGGAGTCAGTTTGTACATAAGCATATCCATCTTTATTCATAACATTGCGAATGACAGAAGGTCCAACACCAGCTAAATCAGATTGATTGATCTTTACTTTATGAATAGCTCTAGGGTTCATTTGAATAAACTCACGTCCAACATGAATGATTTGATCTGATAATTCGACAAATTCTGCTCGTTGTTTGTTAGGTAAATGAATACCAGACTTTTCAAAGTCTCTTAAAAATACAACAGCAGCTGCATATTCATCAGGACTGAATCTGTCCACAAGTGATTTATCTGCCAATACTTGTGATAACACCTATTTTTTTTTAAAAAAAAAAGTATTAAAGAATGATTATAATACAGCATATTATATGTATACATCACTTACGTTGTGAATTCGAGTGTCAGTATTCAACGTATTCATATACGAACATAAATCACCATACGCTTTATTAGCAGCCTCCATAATCACTTCATCCGGGTGAGCATTTCTTATGAATTCAGCCATGTCAATGACACTACAAAGTGTATCAGACAATCGATCTAAATTTTTTACAATTCGGCCCATTTCTTCAGGTCCATTTTCAGGTGCATTACAGATACGTTCAACAATAATTTGTGCACGTTGAATTGCTTGTTGAGCAGCATAATTGATACCATGAATATCAGCAAAATGAGGGTTTTCGAACAAGCCCGCAGAGCGGGTAGAAGATTTTGTAGCAGTGGATTGTATTCTCCAGACCGAACTATCGTCAAAGATCTTGCGAATAAAGTCGTCTTTTTCCGTTGGTTCAATAACTGTATGTTGAATGGTCGAGTGGTTTAATCGCTTAGAATAGAGTAAACAACTTGCTTGTTTGAGTAAACTGTAACGAGCAGGTATGCCTCTACGTAAACTTTTAAGAGCCAACATTGACATGACTCGAAAAAATAATAATAGTGTAAGTGAACTAAAAAGAGAAAAGAAAAAATAGAGGCCATGGAACCCCGCAAGCCCTATTTATTGGGATAATTGTATACCCAGGAAAGTGGTTACATAGAACGCGATTTAATAGCAACCCTTCTTTTCCCTTTTTTTTGGACTATCGTAAAAAATAATGAATTTGCCTTACGAGATATACCTTATAATATTCAACTTGCTCGATAAAAGTACCGTCCCCAACTGTGCTATAGTTTGCAAGGACTGGAGACAACCAGCCTTTCAGGTTTATTATAAAGTGGTGACTTAATGAGAACAATATGCAAACCTTGAAAGCATCACTCGATCAAGAGTAATGTTTTAAATACTGCCATTGGACTGCAGAGGTGTCTATCAGAGAAGAAGGATATAGTTATATTTTAACTATGTATTGCCACTCTAGAATAACATTGACAAAGCAAGAATTTTTACTGTTTTTCACTTATTTTCCAAACCTCAAAAAAATAAAAATCCGCACTGATACGACCGAATCCGAATATACAAAATACTTCTTACGTGATATTGATACCAGCAAACACTTGACAAGACCTGAGAATATTATTTTGGAAAATGATAGCTTTAACCCTATCCCGTATGATTTATATTACTCTATTTATTACAATTTTCGCGCTTCTCTTTCTCAAATATCACTACATCATAAAGATAAATCAGTACTCTCATCTCGGAATGGTGATGTTGTAAAGTATCTGAGCGAATTCCTAAAATTGACTCATCTAACGTATGACAACAACAGCGAATATAATGTGACAGTATATGAAATACGAGATGCATGTCTCAGTTTAACGTCCGTAAAGATTGACATCCCCAATACCATCCCTCCTTTGTTTCAAATTGGCAGTAACATGTTATATCGTCATTCTAATTCGAAAGAGTTGTCTGTTTCTTTTGCCAATATATCTGCCAACTACATTGAATATATCATAAAATATTTGCCTAAATCCGTTGAAAGTCTCGATATCACTATAATCCGTATAGATCTGTATGACTGGATATACGAAGTTGGTATTGATAATGTATTGAAGCTAACAGAGTTTATGAATACTTTACCCCGCGCATCTTTATCATGGAGTCCGGAAGTCTACTATAAAACACAACAAGAAAATCCTGATGAATCAAACATGACGACATTTTTTAAAGTCTTGAATGCCTTCAAAGGTGATAAAAAGGCACGCTGCGATGCTATATTTTCCGATTCCCTTCCTTCTTGTATCTCCATGACTTTCTCTGGTAGAAATTTACGTATAGTATATGGATTACGTTATACTGATTTATATGACGACCGTAGTTTTCAATTTTCTGTTCCTGATAGAAATGTTTCCATTATCGGTCTAGAAGTTATTAACAACCTAGTGTTTGATATTTATATTCGCATCGATATAGAACTTGCATGCGAATCATTAAAATGCTTTCTCACCAACTTCCAACATCTTCAACTTGTAGAATTTAAATGCATGCGTCTCCCCTCCCATGGGTTTACCTTGACTGGCTGTATGGATTACTTTTATAAAGGACAAGAAGATTACGATCCCTCAACTGTTTTGAGGGAAAATTTGAAAATTGTCAAGCTAAAGAATTTCATTCCTTCCAAAGAATTTATTGATTTGTTGAGTTACCATTTAACAAACGTACAGGGTTTTACTTGTATATTTGAAAGATCTGTTCAGCTTAGAAACGCGAGGGCGTCTCGGGACTATGTAGTAGATCTGACTCGCTTCAAAAGCTTGCAGCTTTTTTACTTCGATACTCGACTTGTTTTAAATGACTCAAAAACAGAATCTTGTTTCATAAAATTTGAGTACACGGACGGTAAAGAGAATTACTACCAACTGACGGAAAATGGAATGTTCAAGCGTATTCCTTTTGAAGTACCACATAATCGAACAAATCCTACAGTACAATAATATTCGGATGCGAGAGGATTAAGAAATTTGTTTTATACAACTTAGGAGGAGATACTTTAGATATTCTTCGAGGGCTACTACAAATGAAACGCGATTTGAAGAGTGAAATGGAAAATTTAGACATAGTATAACTAGTAGCTTGTTGTAGCGCTCAATAATACTCGTAACTAAATTATTATTATACTAAAAAATCGAAAAAAAGTAATAAAAATCGTACTTTTTTTAATATGAATATATAGCTAGCTTCTTTTCAAAGCAATGTCGAAATAATCAGGCCATAACATAGTTAGATTATACAATAAGGTCTCGCTTTAAAATAAAGACATTTACATACTCTGTTGATATAGGAAAAGTAAAGACTGTTTTTAATGCAGACTTCAAAGTGACCGCTTAATTACTTCCAAAAAAAAACCACTAAATTACCCAAGAGTCCAAACTTGCTTTTCTTTAATATGTTGAAAAAAGTATATTCGGTGGCTATTGCGTCGCGTTTAATTACAATAACTTTAGCCATTGCCAGTTATTTATTTACTGGTAGTTACGATTCATCTGCAGAGATTCAGCTCGAGACAAGTTCACATCATGTACTCAATGTGTTTTTACGATGGGATGCACTTTATTTTTTACATATTGCTGAACACGGGTACGTGTATGAGCAAGAAACTGCATTCTTCCCCTTAATGCCTTTGTTGGCTAGAGTATTATCGAATACAGGTAAATAACTAAAAAAAAAGCTTCGACCTTGTCTATTTTGGTTAACCTGTGTATGAAAAATAGTATTTTTACCTTTGCAATCAATTTTGGGAATTAAATATACTTTACTTTTGTCTGGTGTAACCATTGCCAATGTGTCATTTGTATTAGCAGCGGGCGCGTTATACAAGTAAGTCATAATATGTAACGAAATGCCTCTCTTCTTATGTATACTTAAAAAAAACAGGTTAACACTTGCATTGTTACCAAGAAACCAAAAATTAGCCTACGTATCATCTATTGCATTTTGTTTATCGCCACCAGCCATGTTCATGTCATCATTTTACACGGAATCTATTTTTGCATTGATGAGTTTTACAGGTATGAGATGGGCAGCCGAAAAAAAATATCTGAGTGCTGCAGTGATATGGGGACTTACTTCTGCTGTTCGATCTAATGCTATTGTGTATGTTGGATTCTTTTTCTATGATTTAATTTGGGTTCGTTTTATTCAACGCAAGGTAATTAAATATTTTTTATTATAATATATAAATCTAATATAAAAAGGGCAAAAAAAAAAGAACTATATAGTAGGAACTATAAGATCCATTTTTTATACATTGATTGTATTCTCTGGATTACTTTCATTTCAATATTATGCCTATAATTTGTTTTGTTCGCTAGATAGACCTTGGTGTACAGAAAAGATCCCTTTAATCTACTCTTTTGTTCAAAAGGAATACTGGTAAATAGATATAAAATGATATATGCAAGATACTAATTATAACTGATTTTAGGAATAATGGATTTCTTGCTTACTACAAATTAAAACAAATACCCAACTTTGTTCTAGCCGCGCCTATTGTTTTACTTAGTGTACTAGGACTAAAGACATATATCCAATCTGATGTGCCTAGATTTTTATCTTTAGGTATCGTCACAAAGAGAAAACAAATTTCTTCAGATCAAACTTATGGTAGCTCCACAATATCGGTTTATATGTACCTCTGGGCTTTCTTGTTACTCTATGTTGTCACTAATATGCATATTCAAGTTATTATTCGTTTCTTTACTTCGTTACCTCCTTTATACTGGTACGTGGGTGATTTATGGATAAAGGGATTAAATGAAAGCAAATTTGGATTGGCCAACATTGTGCTTACGTACTTTGTACTATATGGTTTAATAGGGATTGTTTTATTTTCCAGCTTTTTACCACCCGCTTAACCAGCGGACCAAAACGGTCTATGTAATTTTAAAAGATTATTTTCGGCCATCTCTCCTTATCAAACTGATTAAATAGATCCCCCAACCCCCTCCACTTTTGTTAAAATTAAATTAACCTATTTACTCCCTTTTTTTTAACAATGATTCGACAAATGTATCTCCAACTATGATACGCGTAGATCCTTTAAAAGGCACTAAGCTGACTCAATAGAGGTCTCTGTCTCGGCATTATGCAAAATATTAGTAATTATTAAACTCAGTTATAAAAGTTCATACAAGAGTTGTATCGGGGCATGCGGACTCTTTCCGCATGACTCGACCAGCAAAAAAAAAAGGAACCTTCAAGAATAATATTACTATTTGCAGATCAAAAATATGTTTTGCGCACACGTATACTGACATCCTCTCGGTTGAAACTATAAATATCGATCATCGGAAACAAACAAATATTTGTAGATCTTTGACTATTCATAATAGATTACTATATAAATTACTATACATTGATCTAGTTAAGAACAAGTCTAATTCGTGTTGTTGTTTTCACGAATAAAATAAAAAAGGATATTTGGTATAGAAGAAAAATTTAGCGTTTGCAAAGCCTTTAATTCCTTTTCATGTTTACGAACCATCTGCATTCTACCGTTGATAGTTAGTAAGCTTTATAATGTCCAATGCAAATATCAGTTGCATTATTTTTTATACCAGAATCTAGAAATAAATATAACTCTAATACTTATCGAAATAAAGTTTCTTTGAAATAATTAGGGATATGAATAGTATGGCGATCCAAATCGACGTGTCCAAAAAAAAAAAGAGTCGATATTCAATTCAATAAACCAGTACAGTAGTGGCTCTATTTAAAGGCGGCCGAAATGTGTAAGAAAACCACCCTTATATCGATACTACCCTTAAATCAGGTCACCCTTAAATAGAGCCGCTACTGTAACATTAAACAAAATACGATACTTTAAAAAAATAATGCATACGTGTATAGACAAATTCTATTATTAACATATACTTGAGGTGCATTAACAAAAAAAAAAAACCTGTATTGGTAATTTTATTTTAATAGTCGTGACTTAAAGTAATATTGAAAAAGCGTGATATACACGTACAGAAAAAAAAACCCTAAAATTATAAGCACTCATGTACAACTAAGCATCATCAGATTGATTGTAGATTACCTTTTTATTGTGATACTTGGATAAACGAACCGAAACCATCCTTCGTTTATACATCGTACGCCTGTGTATACCAACACTACGCTCAATGAACTCGCTTCTAAACCAGACGCACAACTTGAATTATTCTTTAAATGCGAAATGTTTCAAAAAACCAGTTGTAAAGTTTAAAAAAATAAATTATGAGTCCCCAATTCTAAATATTTTTATTTTTATTTTTTTAAAAAAAAAGCATTCAAGTATAGAGGAGCCAGTAACGCTATTGCTTTATCAAGTGACGAAGAATCAGACCGCGGCGTAGTCACGCACTCTTCCGAGAACCATGCTCAAGCTCTCGCATTAGCTGCCAAAAATAGAGGTGTAAAGGCATATGTTGTCATGCATATTATTTAAAAATCTGCAGTCAAAAAGGCTATGGGCGCGACTGTTATTGCAAGTCAAATCAAGCTAGCCGCGAGAAAACTGTAAGTTTATTTAAAGAAAAAAAAGGTCCTAAATCTTGTGCTTATTTACATGAGATGTATAAAATAGGCATATGATGTGATGCAAGAGACGGGTGTCACTTTCATTAGTTCTCATAATAACCTAAATATGATTTCCGGACAAGGTACCATAGTTCTATAGAACTACTCTCTCAAGTCGGGAGTTTAGATGCTATTATTGTACCCCCGTTGGTGGTGGTGGTGGTATGCTGACAGGTTGCAAAAACTTTGAACCCTAATATTAAAATATACACTGCTGAACATGACTGTTACCGTTCGTTCAAGAATAAGGAGATTATAGCAAATGATGTTGCTATAGATCTGTAGCGCTACACATTTATTGCAAAAGTTCCAGTAAATAAAGGTTGTATTAGAATACACTACATTTATATCTTGTTCACTATGGTAATTGATACTATAAACTTCATATATGTTCATAATATACACATGCTTTTTATTATTTACAATCAAGATGATTCGAGTGAATTTTCTAAATCTTTTAGATAGGTATATAAGGCCTTAAAATACATCAATGGTTAATATACCCCCCTTTATACTATGAAATATAAATATATATATATTACCTTTATTCTACCACCGTCTGCCCATTCTCTGCCAGCCAATTCAATGACTTTATTAGCGAAATTTAGTAGAGATTCGCCCATGTATATAAAAGTAGTTTGTGGATTGGTCATAATATTGCCGGCAATTTTACTATTTATAGAAACAGATGCGTTTTTTCGTTCCATTTCAATAATACCTACTGCTCTTAAAGCAACTTCAACTAAAATAGCAGATAAACTTTCTATAGATACTCTTGATAGGTGAGATATATCACGGTATCGCATATCCAATTCACTCAAGGTATATAAAGATGATATAATGCGTGTCATATTATCCATCAGTTGCATGTATCGAATATCAATTCTTTTCGGCGCATTCTTTTTATCTCGAGGTTTATCCTGAATACGCTCTAAGTTTTCCGAGACCCATTGTCCATAAATTGTTGCCAATATACGACAATCATATACTAGTTTTTGAGACGTAAAACCAATAAATGTTGATGCTTCTGATATAAACTCGAGACCAGTTAAAATAGATGCCATCAACTGCAAAAAAAAGTTGTAAATATTTATATCTTGTTTATATGAATAGATGCATACCTTTTCACCAATAGGTAATTGAATAAGGTCTTGTATATTTTGAGCTTGCTGTTGTGCTTTTTTACATTCTTTATCCAGTGCATCTAATACACCAACACATAGGTTATGAATCCACTGCTTTGTAGCGTTTATTAATTGATCATCAACAGGCATTCCCATGGCTCTCCATTCTAGGCCATTTTGAAGTAACGCATCACCATATAAGGCCATTTTACTATCCAGCGTAGTTTGAAGTCCTTTGATATCTTGTAATAAATCATTGGTTTGAGGTATCATATTACTAATCGAGAAGCTCATATCTTCTATTGACTACATCAACAGGTTTAGATGATGTAACTTTATATATATACATATATATATTTGTACCTGTACGTATGTTGCTAATTTGTTGATTCGACTTTCATAAAGTGTCCATTCTGGAAAGATTTCCTATAATTAGACAAAAAAAAAAAAAGCTTAATATTTTAAACACACATAGAAAAAAACCATACATACACTAAAAGAGATAGTATGATCGCCGCTCAAGTCATCCGCTAAGCGCAAGACTTTTGACAAGTGTTCGCGTATTGAATCAAAGGGTTGATTCGGTACTTGTAATAATTCTAAATGTTGCCGTAACAGCTTTTGCTTCTCGTGAAATAAGCTCTTGAACTCTGGCACTGACATGTGGTTAATTTGTGCTTGCTTTTCCAACCACTGTGATAAGGAAGAAGACGAATGGTTCATGGTACCACTTAACGATATGCGTCGTAAAGTAGGTACTGGATTTTCTTGATCGATAGGTTTACAGTAAACATTGATAGGTTGACTTGACATGTCAACATCGTCTTCTATTGACACAGATAAACTACGCGCAATGTCGTTAGCTAAATTACTTGATAGTTTTTGTTGTTTGCGATCTTGTGCCGAGTCAGTAAAACTACGTTTTCTCTTCATTGTATAACTACTAGGTGATTGTGGCGTAGATAAAGTTTCTAATCATGGTATATATATTTAGTAAGAGAGCGAGTATGTTGTTGTTGTTGTTATTGTTGTTGTTTACCCGTGCTCGCGTTTTTCTTTAAATATTCATTTGAAGCTAGAAAGTCTATTTTTGTACTTGGCACGACACCGTTAAAAAGACTATCCTCTATGTATATTATAAAAAGTGTAAGTAAAGATAAAACTCGAAAAAGAAGTATATATATATATATTTTTTCTACCTAGTAAACCTAAAATAGTTTTAACACAAGTATTCCAAGTTTCTTGTTCTGATCTTGTTCCATTAAACATGCTTAAAATAATAAAGGAAGCAAAAAAAACAAAAACAAAAAAAGAAAGGGTCTGGAGTTTAAATTAACACTTATATAATGTTTTGACAAAATGTACTTGTACTACCTCTTTCTTCTTTCCATTATATAATATATTTATTGAAGTATGACTAGTGTTTATCCACATACAACTACATGCCCTATAGTTAAATTACATGTTCAGCCTTATCAAAGACCGGATAATCAAGCTACATGGTATCCTATTAGAATTGAATGGCATACAAAGCAATCTACTGAAAGAAGGTACAGTTATTCAGATTTTGTTCGATTTTCTCGAGATATACATCATCATCATCATCATCACAATATTAAAAAGAGCTTAACAACAATCAAGAAAGAATTTCAGTTTTTTAAGAAGAGTAATCAAAAGTACATAGATCGACAATTAGAAATAGAAAACTTTTGTAATCAACTACTTTCACTAGCAACAAATATTACTTGTTCTGATTTGTTTGTATCTTTTTTTTCGTCAGAAAAGGCCAGTAACTATTCAACGACTACATTAAAAAGAATATTCTCTTTAAAACCATCACCACTTACTACTGGCACTAGTAATACCACTGCTACTACTATAAATACGACACAGCAATCTTTTTATAAACCACTACCATCACCTCCTACAAGTCTTTTATCTTCCGAAGAAGAAGATATCAAGTTTAAAATAGTTTATGATTATCAGAATATAATCATCATTCGTGTCAATAGAAATATATCACTGGATCGACTTCGTATACAAGTCATTCAAAAATTCGATGTACTTGGTATCACTTTACCCGTAGAACATTTATCATTTTCCTATTGTGAAAATGCACGCTACTCTTCCGCCTCATCCATTCTATGTTCCGACACTGCAGACACCATTATATCAAATGAACAACATTTAGCGGCCATGCAAACAAAATGGTCAGGACTTTTAAAAACCACTCTTCGGTGTAGAGTTTAATATACCTATTTTTGTATTTATTATACCCACATTACCTGATATAGATTGAATAAATAAACATTTACTTAAACCTCTCGTATTTTTTACTTTTCTAATGAAACAAGTTTTGTATTTTTATATATAATATGAATAGCAACTGAGGACCCTTGAAGGTCATTCAAAACAACTGTCGTTTTTTTTTATTCTTGTGGTCAATAGTATTATTTTTTTCTTCTTCTTTTGATCATGTACCAGAAAGTATACGAAATCGGGTCAAGGTCTGGAGAGAGTATCCATTAAATACCTTTTTTTCTCATCTAAATCACTTTTATCGTATCTGTAACAAGCTTGACATATTTTTTTTTCTTTTTGACTTTATTGCACTGTCTCCCCTTTCTTCAGGAGACTTTGGGTCTGTGTACAACGACAACAGTCATGTCATTAAAAAAGGGTTTCGATAATTTGCTAAACTCCATATTGACTGACTGGTTTTCTCTCTATTTTTATCAGTAGCCCTGTCATTCATACACTATAAAAGATGATGTCTTTTTTTTTTTCGTCTTCTTTCTTTTTTTTTTTGTCGCAAGGATATAAAAGCTCTGTGCTTACATCTTGAGGTTAATTTTTATTTGTGGGGGTTTATGTATTAACTGATCAAGTATTATATCAAATATGCTTTAATAAAACATATCATGCCATAGTAAAAAAAAGAAGATGTGTCATTTCCTTCAACTAAAAATAAAAATCAAACATGGGTTCTATTTATGGTTTCTAGCTGAACCGACTCTATATCCGTACTGAAATTTTCAAAACTCCCTTTTATTTCTTTTTGGTAGTTAGATGTCTTACTTGGAAATTTTTGAGTTTATCATCATAATAATTAATATAAAATAAAATAAAATTACTCTTCATAAAAAAAAATTAAATCCTGGATAAGCTGCGTATTTCTGTGAGGCAGGTGGTTCTACGGTGTCTGATTATGCACTACTAGCATATAAATAATAACAATAATGGGTATACACTCCTTTTTAACTATACGAAAAAAAAAAGTTACGAGTAAAAAAGAGGTTTTATAAAGGACAAAAAAAAAAGAAATTATAAAGGACTTGGTCTTAAAAAAGATGTGTTGTTTAAGAAGAATAAATGGAGTCTTTCAACATTCCTTTGGTTGCTTTTCTAGCAATTTTCTCCTATTTCCCCCGTCAACAATTGCAATATTATTTTTGATTACAAGTTAACGGAGGTCAAACAGGGAACCTCAAGCAGAGCATTGTTTTTTTGTTTGTTAGGTTTGTCACTCCTACTAGGAGGTCCAATACCAAGTTACCAGTGAAACAAATCAATGTAGGTATGCTAACAATAAGAAAGTAGAGAAATAGAAAGAAAGAGAGAGAAGGAAATAAAGGAACTTACCAAAGTAACATGATATAGGTGTAATTGACCTGAAGGGCAAAGTTTAAATAGTATTTTGCTTACTAGAAGAATAAACTTATCCGCGTGAATTATTAACCAAGGTTAAATGACAAGCCTATTTGACATACACACAGACGACTGATACCATAATTTGTGTTTAAAAAAACCGCCTTAAATATTGTTTAATCAGTTTTCTTTCTGACGATTCTTTCAGAATCTAAACAGGTGTTTTACTCTGATTTTCTAATGCACATCTAACAAATACCGATTTTTTTCCTTTGCTTTAATTATAATAAAATCCGGTATTATGTGAGTAATACAGTACATTCTGGCATAAAATAGCTTATAGTAAAAATGGGAATTTTATTTTTTACACCCGAGGAACCGACATTTCGTCGCATTAAAAAAAAATACAATTCTTTTATATGGGATATTTTCATAAAAGGTGAGAATCTGCATCTATATCCAATAGATTGGTAATCTAATCTTACAGGATCGCTCGTTATATATAAAATTACCTCCCCTCCTTTTTACTACTGTAACGTAAATGTATAATGCGTTGGGTATCGTGTACGTTTTTATATTGTTTAAAACGGTTTCAAATACAATTTTGTTTAAGGACACGAATCCAAGTTTATTTATCACTATTTGTTCTGTACGCAGGTGTAGTTCTTCAAACAATCATGTGCATTGTCGTCCCATTTTCTTCTGTTTTGTCAAATTTAAAGGTACTCTTTGTCGCCGTGACTACTTTGCACTTTTTTTTTTGCATGTGCATGTTTAGTTTAACTTCACTTGAACTACCACCCGCAGGATACGCAGCCCCCTATAAACCTGCCATTAAAAAAGTAACCGCCTTCTTTTAAAACTAGACATGGGACATTTAGTAGTAAGTGATAAACTACTTGCGTGCCAATATTGATTTCGACCTCTCTCGACGTACTATAATTCAGTAACAACTGGAATTGCGATAGTTACCTTCAAGAGTACAGCTTTAAAGTTGATATATTCTTTTTGTACCTTGTTCTAAACACAGCGATCCTTATTTTAAAACTCAAACAAAGAGGCAAATACTATTTATAACCCTTTTATACCTTTTATGTTTATTTTCTTAATCTTATCGGCGTTGTATATATTTACTTCAATTGAAGATATAGCCTACAAAAAGTGATAGACATTGCACATTCCCTGGTGTAGTGTATTTTATAATATGAATACGAGGGGAAAATTATACCATCACCAAAAGAAGCATTATGCAATATTTTAATAATTATACTTATTTTTTTATTGTTAATATTTAAAAAGGGAAAAGGAGAGAGATTTTTTTTTCAAGAAAGGAAAAAAAAACTTTTTAATAATTCTAAGCAGCTACACTATCAAGTTCAGCTTCAACATCTTTACCAGCAACCCAAGCCTTTGTACACTTGGCCATAGTACTGGAAGCACGAGAGATGGGATCAGTACGATAGAAATTCTTGATGACAGAAGACAAGACTTCACCGGTACTGGTGACATTGGATTTACGTTGAGTGGCTAAACCAAGTTGAGTAATGGAAGGTTGTTCAATCACATCATAACGAGTCAAAGCAGGACTGATATCGGAAAGACGAGAACGAACGGAAGAAAGATCGTCATAGGGGAGGGTATGACCAGCAACTTCGGATAAGGCACGAATAATCTTCCAATCTTCACGAGCAGCAGCAGGAGGGTTAACACCAGCACGAGTGATTTGTGTACGACCTTCAGTATTAACATAAGTAGCGTTCTTTTCAGTGAAAGCAGAACCAGGCAAAATAACATCGGCAAATTGTGCACCGACATCACCATGATGACCTTGGTAAACAACAAAAGCATCCTTGGGGATATCAGAAGCAGTAACTTCATCAGCATTCAAAAGGTACAAGAGCTTGACGGGTGTAGAAGAAGCTTCAGTACTGGTGGGGACAAAACCAACTTCATAAGCAGCGGTTCTACTAGCAGCACGTTGCAAAATATTCATACCGTTCCATCCATCTTGGAATAAAGTCTTGTTGAATTTCTCTGATAATTCAGCGACCTTGGATAATAAGTACTCACTATCCTTGGAATTTTCAACGACACTAGAGCCGACAATGATCATGGGCTTCTTGGCTTCAGCAAGACGCTTAGCGAAAGGATGAGAGCCATCCAAAATCTTTTCAATGTCCTTGGAGCTTTCACCGATATGGGCGTATTCGTAGTTCAAGTCATCAGCTTGACCAATTAAACCAAGGTCTTGACCGTTATGAACGTAAGCCTTACGAAGACGTGTGTTTAAGATGGGGGCTTCATGACGAGGGTTAGTACCGACCAACAAGACAACATCAGCTTCTTCAGCACCAGCAATAGTAGAGTTCAAAGTATAATTGGCACGGAAATCAGCGTTGATAGCAAGAGGCTTGGAACCGTTAGGAGCATCAATGGCTAAATTATCGGAACCCATACGGTTGAAAAGATCCTTGAGTGCAACCATGGATTCAGCATCAGCAAGATGACCAGCAACAGCCTTGGCAGCGTTACCTTGGGTATTAGCTAATTCGTGACCCACACGCTTAAGAGCGGCTTCCCAAGAAGAAGGAACGAAACGATCACCATCACGAATTAAAGGAGTAGTTAAACGTTGTACCTTGAGACCATCATAGAAGAAACGAGTTTTATCTGAAATCCATTCTTCATTGACGTCTTCGTTCAAACGAGGAAGGATACGCATGACTTCAACACCACGAGTATCAAGACGAATGTTGGAGCCGATAGCATCGGATACATCAATGGTCTCGTATTTCTTTAATTCCCAAGGTCTGGCCTTCATATTGTAAGGCTTTGAAGTCAAGGCACCGACGGGGCAAAGATCAATGACGTTACCAGACATTTCGGAATCAATAGTCTTTTCAATATAAGTTGTGATTTGCATCTCGTTACCTCTTCCGCTGGTACCCAACTCGGTAGCACCGGCAATATCGTTAGCGAAACGAACACAACGAGTACATTGAATACAACGGGTCATTTCAGTGTTGATGAGGGGGCCAAAGTTCTTGTCTTCGACAGAACGTTTACCCATAGGCTCGGAAAATCTACCACGGTCAGAACCGTAACGCATACTTTGATCTTGTAAATCACATTCTCCACCTTGATCACAAATGGGACAATCTAAAGGATGGTTGTAAAGTAAAAATTCCATAACACCTTCACGGGCCTTGTGAACTAAAGGACTGTCGGTCTTGACCTTCATACCGGGCATCACAGGGTATGCACAAGAAGCAACTGGCTTAGGTGCACGTTCTACTTCTACAAGACACATACGACAGTTACCAGCAACTGCAAGACGTTCTACATGTAAATAATTTGGTTTTTTTTTAAAGAAAAAATAAAATAATGGTGAGTATAATTGACAAGTTGTATTTTGTGTGTGTGTGTAGTGTGTGTGTATTTTATGCTGTACCATGATAACAAAAACGAGGAATCTAATTTTAATTGAAAGAATATATTGTTAAATCAAGGAAGAAAAAAATTGTGAAGTTTTGTATTTACATCAGCACCGGCCTTTTCACAAGCTTGAATGACAGTAGAACCTTGTTCTACCATGACAGATTTACCGTCAATGAAAACTTCAACTTCTTCTTTGACATGAGTTGATGCAGCAAATGCACGTACTATATATATATAACAAAAAAAGTAAATAAACAAAAAGGACCGGGTCAATGTTATTCTTTTTTTTTTTTTTTTCTTTACCGCCAGTTTTAAGAATGGCTTGTTGAGCTGTACGTGCTGCTACGCTAGTCTTGTTAATGACGCGCAACATGTTGAATTAATATGATTGGAGTGGGGGGGTTTAAGTTGCGAAAAGAAGAGGAAAAAAAAAAGAGAAGGGGGCAAAAAAATAAATATTACTTTTTAGCGATAAACAGGACCAGCTTAAAAAAAAAAATATTATAATTGGATTAAAATTCAACTTACACACAACCCATGTTCCCCCCGCTCCAAGATGGGCCTTATTAAAACCAAGAGAGGAAAAAAAGTTTGTGTGAATTATAGTTAGTTGTGACGTAATCAGTTTTTTTTTAATTTTTAAGTTTATTGTTTTTATTTTGTCGTAATCTTTCTTTTGCTAACGGATGATCGGCAGGAGTTAATAATTCAAAACTACATAATAACTCTTCATTTACACTCATAATGGCACCAAAATTATCGAATTCACCGCAGTAATTGGGAGCAGAAAACACAGTAACAAGAGACCTATCAGCAAAAAATTCATATCCATCTTCCACAACCTAAAATAATAATATGTTTGTGTTACTTTAAAAAATATATATATAATGGCCCAGGGGAAACCGAAATTATACCATGTGTGCGCGACAGACTAGATCCAAGTCGAATTTTGACAAAAATTCATTAATGACTTTTTTACCAAATACATAAGATACACCTCTTTCATTATCTTCCCAGTCTTCAACATCAGCGGGGTCAGACCATAATAAATCATTTAGTAAACCATAGTCAGGTACATCGGTTGGTCTTTGAATGTTACGAATTTCATCCATATTTTGTAAAGAAGGAGATAGACCACCGTGAACACAGAATATTTTACCTGCGACTAAAGCAGCAATAGGTAAAGTATTGAATACATCAACAAACGTTCTCCACATTTTAGGGCTAAGTCTACGTTTACATTCATCATAGAAGCCGTATACTTTTTTTTTGGGGGTGTAAATAACTCTTAATATATACAATTAAATATTATAAACTCACCTTTTGTTACATTGGCGCACTCGTGGTTACCTCTTAATAGGAAAAAATTCTCTGGGTATTTAATCTTGTAACAGAATAATAGCAACATGTTTTCTAAGCTTTGTTTTCCCCGATCCACATAATCACCCAAAAATAAATAGTTTGAACTAGGAGGAAAGCCACCCATTTCAAATAAACGAATTAAATCGGTATATTGACCATGAGTATCACCGACAACCTTGACAGGTGGAGAAAGTTCTAATAAGGACTATAAAAGTTTAAGAAGTTAGTACTATTTATTTCTGTTTAGAACCATTGACATATTACAATACAGGTTGACTTAGAAATATATCCATGGCTGCCCGACAGATAGCTGTCACTTCAGAAGGCTTTAAGCATAATTGCTTTGATACTTTTGAAGCATAACCAGCTTCTAATAATCTTTGAATATAATCATCTATATTTGTAGTAGACGAATAATCACTTGAAATAGAATTTACTGTAAGTTGATTTACGGAACCAACCGTAAGTTGATTACTGTCTTCGTTATTATTGTTACTGCTATTATTATTAGGTTCTTGAGGAGGCCAAAAATCAGATGTAGCCAACAATTTATGCTGCTGAGGGTTTTCTACTTTTCCTTGAAATGGGTCGTCTTTTTCGTTATTGCTTGGCAACGGATATTCTGGATTTAACTGGGCTAGTGTATCCATGGTATCATTATTTTTATTGCTTTTTGAAGTCAATAAAATGGAATTTACAGAGTGTGCTGTATTCGTTGATGTTTCATTATCAATTTCAATACGAGGTGTTTTTATTACAGGCGCACTCTTTCTCTTTTTTTCTTTTTTTAAGCCTTTTTTAGTTGATACATTGTTTCCCATACTAAGTAAGTTTGGAAGTAAAAGTATATATGTGTATTTTATGTATACAAAAAGAGGAGAAAAGGACTAAAAAAAGAAAAAGAAAAGAAGGATATTTTACTACAGTAGTTTTTCAATGTCCGATTTATTTATTTTTAACTTTGGTAATGACTTAAAGGGACATCATCTTCTTCTTCTTCTTCTCCAAATTGTTGTTGATGATGACTTGGTATAGGTGTTAAACTAAATTGTACATTGCTTGATTTCTTTGAATCGTTTTTTCTCTTTTTAGCTGAATAAATTAATCTGGACATTTTGTTACCAATCTTTTTACTAGTCTGTTGTTGTTGTTGTTGTTGAGTATTGTTATTGGGTTGCTTCGTTGTTACTGGTTCCTTTTCTTGTTGTTGGAAATCATTTTGCTGAATTGATAAATACCAAAACATTAAATTTGATATCAACACTTGTTGTTGTAGTGGTCTTCTTGGGTCTGCTAGTTTCATATGTGATAGTCTATAAATCGCTCTTTCAACATGAAGTGGTAATCTATTCGAATTAAAAAAAGAACGTTCTTCCAGCCTGCTGGGTTTCTTATTTTCTTGCTGTTGTGGTGGTGGTGGTGAAGGTGGTATTAATGTATTATTTTTATTGGTTATATGAATGGTAGATGACTTGGTGTTATGGTTGGTTGATAAATTAGATAAATTAGATTTCATTGATAACGAACGACTAAATAAAGTTGCTAAACTAGATAGTGACGACGTATTGTTGTTGTTGTTGTTGTTGTTGTTCATAGGTTTTTTATTAGTGCTATTGTTATTCGGCTGAAATAATCCACTTAGCCACGACGATCTCTTTTCTGGCTTTGTCGTTGTGGCCACTACTAGCACACCCCCACCAGCACCATCAGCAGTAGTAGTAGTAGTGATTGTTTCAGTCGGCGCTCGAACCATACTTGGGCGCTTTGGCCCTTTTTGTTCTTCTTTCACACTAGCTAATACTTGTTTCGGTTCAACAACATCTTTTACTGTTGGATGATCCTGTGTAGTTGCTGCTGTAGATCGCAGTTGCGACTCCGCATCATGCACACGAGAAATGATACCTCTCTGAGAATCATCAGAATCTAAACTTACACTACCTAAATCAATCCATTCACTCATATTGACTGGTTGGTCAAATAAATCTATACCAGATTTCTTATCCCATGATTCGTTCTTAATATTCTCACTACTTGGTTTTCTTTGTGAAACAGAGCGTCGCTTCATTTGTTGTCGGTCTTCTGTTTTCCTGCTTCTGCCTCTTGCAGAAAAAGCGGATCGACGAAGTAGAGATTTATCGGATTTCGGTGCAATAATAAGTGACTCATCAATTCCAGGTGAGTTACGATCAAATATGTTTGCTGCTTCTTTTTTTTTTTAAAAAAAAAGTAATTATTTTTAAAACTCGTGTTTTTTACTTTCGTAAAAAATGTAACATTAGCTTACCTTTTAAATTTACATTATCGGTCATTACTTTCTTTAAGAAATTTCTCTTTTTTTCTGAAAGTGTTCGATTTAAATCTGCTTCTTCATCGTCATCATTATCTTCTTCTTCTCTTCGATGTTGTTGCGTATTCTTCACTGATAAAGATTGTGATAATATCGATTTTCTACGGTTTAATCGACCACTTTTAATAGGTGATTTAGTACCGTGAGTTTTTATAAAATTAGCAAATTCAGTTGGTGCTATTTGAGGATGTTTATCAGCAGGAACCCTAATTATAATCATATATTATTTTAAATCACTATTTATTCATTTATGACATATATTGCTATTACCATATAATATCTTCTTGTTCTTCTTCTTCGTCTTCTTCTTGTATCGTTTGTTGTCGTTCTACTTGTACTTTTTGGTCTTTTACATCTTGTTCATTATCCAACAAGTTGGACAACATTAGCGCTGCGTACATGTCATAATCTGCATATTGTCGGTCTGCTTTTAAGGTCTCATCCATTGAAAAACGAAATTCTACTTGAATTTATTTTATTTTTATACTGATTCAGAAAAAAGAAGAAGAAAAAAAAATACAAAAAAAGAAAAAGGGAAAAAATATTAAAATTTGCCCGGGGAAACAAATAGTCACGTATGTAGTAAGGAGTAAAAAAGCAATTGCTTTGACACACACGCTCTATAATAGGGTTCCCCTTTATTTTTAAAGAGTTAGAGTCGGTAAACCGGAATAGCTATAATAACTAGTAATGATGTATAGGACCAGGATTACCTCGGTCCTGATAGCTATCTCGATCTACTACAGTCCCCTTATCAGTTCCCGAAATCTTTGGATAGCGTAGAATTTAATATTACAGGTGTACATAATCATCAGAAACGAAAAAACAAGCATACGCCAAAAAAGAGAAAGAGCGAAATTATCATCTTGTAGACAAAAAAAAAACAACTTTTACTGCATACTTACATATCAGCAAATTATTGAAAGAAAGTAACCTTTTTAAACAAATAATGTGGATTTTTTAATGGGAGTGCATTTATTAGCTTCCAAACAAAGTTTTAAATGCAGTTTCTCAAATCTTGTGTGAAGGTCTTCGCTTAATCTTGTTTTTTTTGCAACTATCCTAAAATATGTCTAACTATACTAATAAATGTATGTAACATATATATATATGTGTGTGCGTGTATATGTATATAATATTTATTATGAGTTACTTTAAAGGATTTTTTAAATCTTTTGTTTGTGGATGTAAAAAAAAAATATCAGCTGGAGTCGATGTGGGGGAGAGGAGGAGAGGAGCTGACGAAGAGCGTCTCATACTTTCTCTTATTTTTAAAAAGAGCTAAGCTTATCTTTTGTCTTGAACAAATCATTTCCTGTCGCCATTTGAACAAATACTTCTGAGTCGAGCGAAAAGCATCTAGTTCTAAGAACGTACTTGGGATATGCAGAGATTATACATGCTGAGCTACGAAGTAATTTGAATTTTTAAATAGTCGGACCATGTGGCCAGAGTTCTCCCCCCCCCCTCCACCAGTCCATACAAATACTATGTAATGATTCGCCTGAAGTAATGCGAATCATATCATCCAACACGGTAGCATTGGTACGTATGTTCTTTGACTGTTGATGGTGTAAAATTAAATCAGTTGCAAGACGTTGACGGAAAAGAGTGTCCATCTCATTCAGACAGTTTGATATCGCTATCTTGACAAATACAATTTCTTGAATTATTGCTTGAATATTCAAGGTGATGGTAGCAGCTTCTTCATATATTGCTTGAATGATATTGTATCTGCTTTTTGCTTTGTAATTAACCTGAATAAACGCACCATTCAGGATCTTGATCTTGGAAGCGAGCGATTGTACTAACTCACCACGAACTTTTTTTTTATCTGTTAAAAATCAATATATATTCCTCTTACCGTCTATTATTAACTGACATGCCTTTCTCTGCTTCCGTTAAATCGTGCGTCGTTTCTTCATCGGATTTATATCCTTCTTCTTCTTAAATTTCAAGCGCAGCTTCACCATCATCATTTTCATCATCTTCGGCCTCTTCAACAGTTCTTTTAAGTAGGCGATTCGCACTTTTAGCGAAAGCGGTGCTGACACTAACACCCTCTATTGTCAGCTGACGCTTCGAAGAGACCTGGTATATTCTTTGGTTAGAAGAATTGAGAATATAAAGCAGTTAATAAATAATATATGACTTACCAAGGCGTTTGTTAGCTCCATCTGTTGAGAAGAGCTTTTGTTTGGTTTCAAGACCTCGTTTTATTTAACTGGTCGTTTGGTCTTCATATTTAGATGTTTGAAAAGATAAAGGAGAATCCTTGGTACACGTTCTAAATACAGGTTCAGTAAAAAAAAAAAGCATGACAGGTCACTTTTCACGCACATACCTTTATGGATACCAGTTTTTCTAAGAAGAGCCTGTACAAGTTAGTTAGAAAATAAAAGGCAGAATAAATAAGTGATAAAATAGGAGGAGTCACTTTTACTCGCGTGATATTTGTACTCATTATGTCGTATTATACCAGTATTTGTTTCATACTTATATCTTAGTTAATCATTTTTACATAGTAGGCACTTGTTGCTCCAACTTTGATTTGTACAAGCTCCTTTTTATGCGAATAAAGACCAAGTTGAACGCATGAAAAAAAAATACATCGCACTTTTTTATTTCCTGTGCATGTAAATGGAAAGTGTACCAAGATAAAGTTGCTGCTTAAGGCGGGATATATCCTAATAAGTGGATCAAAAGGGATCAAGTACAAAAAAAGAAATTTTCTCTCACTCGCTTTTTCTCCATATTTGTGTATATGTATATTATACATGCATTAAGTGATATGATTGATACCCTCATAAAAACTGTTTATATTTCTTGTAAACTATCATAAAAACGATCATTGTGCATGATGCCCTTTTTCTTTATTCGAGTATTTTAGTAAGCACAGTCACGATAGACCGTTTTGTCTTTTTATTTTTTTCGTTTTTACATTTGTGCGTGCTTCTATTATTCCGTAATACTAATTATTATGACTGATGATATGCGACGTACCGCTTCTGGGTCTTCGCATAATTCTGTCACTTCGACTAATTCAGAAACACCTCTAAATATATTACCTGCTGAACCAGTTACCGATGACCAAGGTACCACTTTTTTTTTATTAGACGTGAATAATGAACCTATTCCTCCCACTCCCAAAAAATCAAAACACCACCGCAGCAAACGAATCAGCGAAGGTGATGACGATAATAGCGATTCCTCTCACAGTAGCAGCAGTAGTTCAGGTTCCAGTGTTTCTGCTCAAGTAGTTATTGACCACGGTGGTTCTATACCTCGTCGTCTCGAAAAGAATGGTTTCGCTCATTTATTACGTTCTGGAGACGACGAGTCAGAAAGTGATTATGCATTTTGTTATACACCGGCTAGTAGACGTGAATCAGACGCTGAGTCGGCTTCTAATAGTCGTCGCATGGTAACACCTTCTCATCTTCACTTGATGGAACCTTCCCACTCTCAACCTGAAGAAACCGATTTATCCGCTGCTGAAAATGACGGAGACGATGATTTAGAACAAGAAGAAATTTCTCGTAAACCAGGTTCGATACAGAAAGAGAGAAGACGTCGGCACAGACACCATCGAAGAAAAGATCTTTTATCGGATAGTAAAGCCATGGTAACAGTTTATACGGAAGAAGATGATGATTTAGTAGATGAAATGCCACGAGGAGATCGTGAACGTATGTTGAGACATAACGAAAGAAGTTATCGACATAGTAGAAACGACGAAAATGAAGGCTTTAGAAGAAGATCAATTCCGCGTAGATTACACAAGAGAACACAACGCGTATTACAATCTAACCTACAATCACATTCTTGGAGTAGAAGAGAAAGTCTACAATCGAATAGACATCCCGGATTATCTAGTGAAGAAGCCCTGAGGTAAAAAAACGAAAAATGCAATTTCAAATTCTATCTGTATTGATTATTTTTTTTGTGTGTGTGCGTGTATTAGCAAATTACTGTATTTAGCAAACTACATACTAGATGAAGAAAGAACTCGAATAGATAAAACGATTGGTAAATTTTATACGCATGTGTTGTACAAATTAGATATTAATATCAAATGAATAGATTTTCGTATGGTTATTGTTAACCCTGCCATGTTCCTCGGTACATTATCAGGCTTAGCATTATTATCATTTTATATTGTTGGATATTTCAAAAGTGATCCGTACCAGTTTCGTATTACCGGTTTATTAGTGGAAGCCATTTTATTATTAGCAATGACGGCATGGAATGCATACATATTTTATCGAGAACAAGTGCTGGCTTACAGAGAAATGACGGATCGAGCGGCTACTATTATTGGTGCACTAGAACGAAGTGGAATGAACATGGTACAGGATACAAAAATCCCGTTTATACCCTCCATGTCTGTCGCTAAAGTTGTGCGTGATGGTGTCGTACGTATTTTCCCTGTTAATTTATTAGTAGAAGGCGATGTTGTAGAAATGTTATATGGTGATATTGCTCCTGGACGCATGAAATATATTCATAAAACACCTCATTCCAACACAGATCAGGAAAACGAGTCAACTAAAAAACGTCGTGGTTCTAGCAGTAGCGATTCTTCTAGCAAAAGTGAACCACCATTAAATACAAAGGAATACTATATCGCTAAAGACCAAACATTTAAACCTTCCTTCTTTGGAATTCCACCTCCTTCTGGTTTAATGGAAGAATATATGAGATCCAGAGGTAGACATCAATTTGTTTTATTAGAATCACCATTAGAAAAAAATATGCGTAGAGCATTAAATCAAAAGCGACCAGATACTGTCATGTATAATGAAAGCCATGTCATTATTCGCATATTCTATCGATATATCATTTGGATTGTACTTGGTATAGCTCTAGTCGTTAATTTTTTGAGATATGGACTTCATAGTACGCTGATCAATCATTTTCCAGTCGACCAACTAGTAGAAGAAGTATTTACCATGTCCATCTACGCTATTATTCCCTTATTACCTTTATGTATACCAAGCATGTGGATCATTGCTAGAAGTTTCGGTAATGCTCAGCTACTCATTCTATTTGAAGCTCTACAGATTTCTAAAACAGAGTATGAGGATGATGATGAAGTAGACGAATTTGATGCCGAAGCTCCTCCTCCTACAAAAGATCTTGAATTAAGTCCAAGTAAATATTTCGTAATATGTATTTATATTTGTCTATCTAATCGGCCTTTTTTTTTCATGTAGACGCTGTTTGGGATAGATTTTTATCTTTATTAACAAAGTGGGATCGATTATCGTTAACAAGATCCACAAACTTATTGGAATCACTTGGAAGTACAACTGTCATCTGTTGTTTAGACAGAGAAGGAACGATTGCAAATGTAAGCGAAAAAATAAAAAATAAATTAAAAAAAACCAACGCTTTTTTTTTTATACACATAGCCCTTCCCAACAGTAGAACAATTAATGTTTCCTAATAACGAAGAAGATATTACCTATTTAGATGTTGAAGAGGACTCTGATGAACCTACTGGGTTAAAATTTGAAGATCAAGATTGGGAACAATATTTACCGTAAATTAAAAATCAAAATAATCCTCCACGCCAGATACTAAAGTGTCTATTCGTAGATGTTTAAAACCTCTTGGTTTAAACTTTATGCTTAATACTAACTGTGGTGTTATTCAAAGTCGTAAAAGATCAGAGTATCATCGTAGACGTTCAAAGTTGCATGTATACGGTAAAACAGCACCAGCCAGACAATGTAAGTTTGCTTCCTTTTTTTTTTTTTTGGAAACTCTCATTATTAACAAATATAAAAAAAAATAGCGTGTCTTTGTACGTTAGGTAAATGTGTTGGGTTTAGAGAAGAAGCGTTACAATCCTTTGCGCTTAGAGCAGAAATATATACATTTGCTCCGTATCATGAAATTTTGAATACACCTAGATTCAAATACAGTAAGTATTACCAATTTGAAGTACCTAATGCACTCTCTACTGTTTTCGAAGAGCGATCTTCTGGAAGCTACCAACTACTTACAGATGGTCATCCTTCACTTGTTATGGATAAATGTTCTGATTATTGGGACGGTAACTCTTTACAAACCATGAGCGAAACTGTAAGTGAATGATATTCAAGAGAGAAAAAAAACTACTAACTTTGAAAATCTTTTAGATGGAAAAAAAGATTAATGATTTCTTTCAAAATGCGCTTGTACATGATATGCAGTGTATTGCTTATGCTTATCGACCTATCAATACTGTGAATGATGGCCGCATTCCATTTTTAAACCCCTCCGACGACGAAGATGAAGATCCCGGTTGTGCATTTGTTGTTTTACCTTATAAACCACCTAGCTCTGATAGCTCTGATAGTAGTGACTCGGCTGGATCCACTCCAGCGTCTTCAAGAAAGAAGCAAAACGGAAAACAACCAGCAAGCGAAATCATCAAAGTAGAACGCACTAGTAAACGTGCTTCCACTTTACCTTCCAGCAGTACTATATCCTCCGATACTGGATCCAGTGATTACTCGTTTGAGGACGATGAACCTGTTAATGAACAAGAAGAAGCAACCTTTTACAAGGAAGTAGTCAAGGGTCAAATCTTCCTTGGTATGACTGCCATGTGTCATCAACCCAAACAAAATGTAGTTGATTTTATTGAAGATCTAGGTCTTGCTGGTATTCGATTTGTTTACTTTTCAACAACTGCTGAAAGGGAATCCAAGGCCTTTGCTGAACGTCTTGGCTTAGAAACAGACTGGAATAGTTGTATTTTATTATCTAACCCAGATGATGAGAATTGTGGGAACGGATATCTTCAAACACATGATATTAAAGCACAATTACCACGCGGTATTGATGAAATTAGACCTCATTTGGAGGATGTCGATGATATTCCATTACATGTATCTTTATTTGCAGAGTGTACACCACGTGCTATGAAAGAGATGATTCGCATATTTCAAGAAAATGGCGAAGTTGTGTGCTGTATCGGTAATGCACTGAATACTAAAAATACTGAATCATTTGCACTGGTAAGATAGAGAGAGAAAAAAAAATTCTTTCCTTCCTTACATATGCTAATATATTTTATTCTAGTCTGATGTTAGTATTGCCATGGAACCTATGCATACGCGTGCTCAAAGTAAAGGACGCTTATCTACAAATGATCGTCAACCACCTCTAGCTGTAGGAGCTTCTTTATGTAGTTTACCATGTGGGCTATTCATGCAGTATGAAACAAGTTTATATGCTGTGACGCAATTAATCCGAGATGCACGAAGATTGTTAGGATGTGTTCGTATGGGATTTTCTTTTTATACTGCTGGCTGCATGTCCATGTCACTGATGCTGCTGTTAAGTTTCTGTTTATTATTACCGCCTATTTTCACAGGGTACCAAATCCTGTGGATGCTATGGATTATTTTACCCATTCTATCCATGTCCATGCTTTTCACACCGCACGAAGATGGTATCATGTTATTGATGCCTGGGAAGAATATTGAACACCTTACTGATTTTTGGAGATTTATGTGCTATTTTTTGCTTCGATTTATTTTAGTCATTGTTATGTCTGTCGCTATTTATGCTATGTACGTATTATATATGTGAATACATATCCGAAATTCTTTGTTACTAAGTTTTTCTCTCTCTCTTTATTAGGACTTTAATTTATTCGTTGGGCATTAATATATCAGACGCTTTTGGGAGATTTGGAATGAAAGGGTGGTATCATTGGACATTGGAAGAGCAATGGGCTGTGGCCTATGCTCAAAACGCCATGTTAGTATCCTTTGTATGGTATCTTGGTAAGTGGTTATTAAATATGACTATAATAACCAAAAGTACTAATATTTAATGTGTAGCATGTATATCACCGTCTTTTCTTCATCGTACATCATCACTTATTGAGTTTGTACCTTTTAGAAATAGAATTTGGATTGGTGCATTCTTTTTGAGTATCATTTTACAATTCTGTTTCTGTGCCGTTTCGCTTGCTCATGGACCATTTGAATTATCTAAAATTCCTTGGTTTGTGTATTTTTTGGCTTTCGCGTGGCCAATTGTATTAATACCTGTACAAGAACTTGTCAAGATGCACGATAATAAAGAGTTTACAAGGTTTCAAAAGAGATCTAAGCTTGAATTCAGTACAAAGGTAATGTACTATTTATTTGTTTTGCGTGTATTCAATAGTAACAATTTCTTTTTTCTAAATTTTCTTTTTTAGCTTGGTATGCATTCACCTTTGTAATAAAATGTACAAAATGTAATAACAATAATAATAACTGTAAAAAAATATGTCTTTATTGCTCTCTATTGGGATTTTTGTTTGATACTCTAATATTTTTTCTGTGAAAGTGCCATCTTTTTTTATGGGTAATTTTGAAGAAAGTAGTAGTCTACAGTATCGGGTGACCTGATTTAAGGGTAGGATCGATTTCTCCCGAACATCTTCGGTTCCCCCCCCCCGCTTTAACACCTCTATCATCACTATTCGATTTAAGGGTAGAATCCAACTTCAAAACTACTAAATATATAAAATAAATTTAAAAGTGACAATAAAAAAAAAGTCATTTATTTTATATAAAAAGCGTCTAGTCTTCAAAAGTGTACAATCAAATCGATATTATTAAAATAAAGGGATAGTAATCAAACTGATAGAGAGATTGGATAGTAACATAAACCTTACAAAGTAATTACAATATAAAGACAATACATTTAGACTTGAATGGAGCACGTATCAGCAATGAATCTTTAGAAATTTAACTAGGAAAAGTAGTTAAATACAGACTGTTGCTAAGAGTTGAAAGATTGGAAAAAAATGCAGAGTAAGCCAAATAAAGTAAACGCAAAGATATCTTTTAGTCCTATATACCATAGCTAGAAGTTTTTAAATGTATTATTATGTGGTATTCCAATAAATAGCTTGTACTATTTTAATTGACATTAATAGAATTTAACATCATTTTAATGTTTGAGCTCTTGCAGAAAACGATACACAGCATATTTTTTTGTACAATAACTTGGAAAAGCTCAAAAACTATTTAGAGTAATACCATAGATTGCTGTTTATCCATTATCTACTTAAAAACACGCGTTTTTAAGTGAAGGTTTAGAAGTAACTTCTAAAAAAGGTCATTTTTGGGTGATCGAGATAAGATGTTTTTATTGTATGATTAAACATCAGGAAATGAATCTTTTTTCCAAGTTATTTAGTAAAAGTTACTCCTTAGAATGATTTCTTTAATACCAAAATTAAAAACCGCATGTTGTTTTATATTTTTCTCGATTTTTTATTTTTTTCTTCAGTCGATCATTTTTGATCATTTTTGGCCATTTTGTGGGTCAACCCCTTTTGTGTTTCTGTGATTATTTACGAATTACTCAATATCTACTTTGCTTTACTTGTAAAAAACAATGATAATATAGTGCTCGTTTAGACGCATCTAACCCATCTTAAAGTATATTTGTAAAAAAAATACTGACCGAGTAATCACCGTTTTAGACGTTTTTTTTTTCGCTGAAGTTTGAGTTAAGCGATCCTTAAAATGGCCATTTCTTTAAAGCGCGTTTTCTCGTTCAATTTTAAATGTAGCGCTTTTATTTATAAACATCCAATATATAGTTTTTAGATATCTACATTCGGTTCTATGATCAAACACGATAATAAAAAACTATATTTTATGTAATCGCGAAGCTCTGAAAATGGTTACACGATGTTACACTAAGAAAGTATTTTTTTACCCAAAAAAAAAACGTCAAAAACAGCGATTACTCATTCAGTTTTTGTAGTAGAAGAATTATTTAAAATGGATTAGAAGCGCCTAAACGAGTCTAAAACCATCAAAATTTTTTCCACAAATATAAGCAAATCGGGTCAGGAGTAATGGTAAAATAACCACAAAAACACAAAAGGGGTTGACCCCAAAAATGAAGATCGAAAAAAAACAAAAAAGTTCGTTTTAATTGTTTTTTATCAAAGATATAGTTAAAACAACTATTTTGTATTAAAACACCTGGGTCCAAAAAACGTTTTCTGTTTCGTTAAAAAATAAAAAACAATATTTATTATAACTGCTAATTTCAGCAGTGATTTCTTATGTGAGCGAATTTAGAAGTTCGATATCTCAGCGAGCTTTTTTCTTTAGAAGTAAATTATTCATTGCACCCTTAAATAGAGCCGCTACTGTAATCCTAAAAGCTATAATAATAGATTAAATAAAATAGATAACTTCGTTACCTATCAGACGGCAAACAAGAGATTTTTTACTCTTTTTTAATCCGTAGGATGTTACGTCCAGCTAACATGGTTGTAGTTGTTTTGAAATTCGTAGTTTTTCCTCCTGTTCGTACAGCTCTTTTCTATTTTCGTTGTTATTCTTCATGTAACACACGTGACCTTTGGTACAAGGTAAGGTTTAGAGTGATATCCTCCTTTACCTGTCTTTTTGATGATATAGACAACCTTTTTATTTATTTATTTAAAAAAACCCGTCAGTGCTTATATATTCTTATTTCTATTGAGCACCGCCTGCTATATGTTTGTTCAATTCGTTGGTAAATGCAAACAGGAAACTTGATCGTGGCTTGGTTTGTGCTTCAATTGGTCGTCGTAGACCAGTGACTTCGTGACTTTATTTATTTTAAGTCCAGCGTATTCCAAACGTAAAGTTGCATCAAGTTTACGTTTGGAATAAAAATGGCTTTTTCTTTCTCGTTTTCTTTCTATTTTGGAATTAGATTAAAATGGCCTTATTCCAAGCGCATAATATATCAATGCAATTGTCCGATGGAAGGTGGTTATTCAGAGATATAAGTTTCGAACTAGAAGAAGGAGATACACTTGTTATGCGTGGACCAAGTGGAGTTGGGTAATTTTATTCAAACTTGACTTTGTGTAGTACAACATTAATCCTGTTTTAATTTCAAAGTAAAACGACTTTATTAAAATGTATTGCAGAATTAATTCCGTATGAAAGAGGTTATTCTACTTTATATGATAAAGATGTCAAAGATTATACAGTACCAGTTTGGAGGTCTCGCGTGATGTACGTACCACAAAGACCTTCTGTTCATCCTGGTACACCACTTGATTTCTTTAAAATGGTGAAAAAGTACGCGAGTCAAAAACACAAACAAATTGACGATCCCGTAGAAATTGGTTTAAAGTGGAATTTATTACAAAGTCATTTTGAAGAAAAGTGGGAAAATTTATCTGGTGGAGAAATGCAAAGAGTGGCCTTAGCTATCGCAGTTTCTTTAAATCCTGATGTTTTATTATTAGATGGTAGCTATTATATTTTGGCCTACAAATTTACATTTAACTAAATTGAATTAATCGGGTTTTATAGAGCCTACTTCTGCTTTAGATCCTGAATCAGCTGAATTGGTTGAAAAATATTTAAAATCAAAAACCTGTATTTGGATTACACATGATCCAAGGCAACAACAACGAGTAGCTACACATACCCTTACGCTATCAAAATCTCAGAATTCTTCTATTAATGACGATGAGAATGGTGATACAAATAGCGCAACAACAACCATAGAAATGAATAATAAATAATTTATTTTTTCAACATATACATTCTAACCGGAAATAAACCTTGAGGAAGCCCTCTTTGAACTTCTTCTTTAATTAATGTTAAACCTGCTTCCTTGAATAACCTTTTTAATTCATCATTAGGTCTTGTTACACTACTATCTTCATCATCGATTAATGCTTCACTTGATGCATTATTTTCTTTTACACCAATTAATCCATTGACCTTTAAGCCTTTTGCGCATCGCTTAAAGAATTCAACCAAATGTTCTGCAAGTCAAAAATCAGTATTACACACACACAATACCTGTTTTTTCTTTTACAAATATTTACCATCTGTCAAATGTCCCAATACCCATTGACACCAAATTAAATCATATTTTCCTTCCTCTGGTGTAAATCTTTGAAGACCTTGACAGATAACTTGACCTACGCGTCCTTCTTGAATTTCATTTGCCAAATATTCCTTCTTGGCTTGTTCACAAAATAAAGGTGCTTGCTCAACAAGGTCCACCTTTTTAAATGGCACTTGCAATAAGAAATTTTTGGTAACTCGTCCGATACCTGCTCCACAATCACAAGCATATCCATCGGTAATAACAGGTTCTTTTACCATTACATTGTTTGCGCCCTTTTTACCATGTACGAATTCATCAACAAAATCAAGCGAACCCTTGACATCAACAGGATCTACCACGGCAAAACCTCCCAACATGCCATCAACTGTAGGAGTAACTCCATTCCAGTAATCTTGAGCCTTTGTATACCACTCAGATCGCTCCATAAGTTGAGATTGCTCGTTCTAATTTTAGGAATTAGTATATACAATATTGAATAACCTTGAACTTACAGCTGTTGACATTAGGTTGCTTTGATGTTATTTATATTTCCTTAAGGGGAATAAAACTTTTTTTATAAGCAATTGTCCCAAGTTTTGTTAAAGCGTGTAAGAGATCAAGTCACATAGCGGTGGAATAAAACTGAATGCTAGGTTTCAAAACGAACTTTAAAAGGTTATGTTTTAAGTCAAAGATACGCTATAAAAATTACCTAGTATCTTATCTATCGATAGAGACAGATATTAAGGACTAGTTTGAAAGGCCCCTGGATCTTGTTGGTATTTCATTAGTCAGTCAAATGATGTAGATAATCAGGTAACAAAAGAACTAAAAACAAAAAGTTTGGCGTAAAAGAAACCAAAAGAAGAATAAAAATATAGAATATAGGTATCGTAGTAGATATTTTTTATATATTATAATGGGTGGCGATGGATGAGATATTGTAACTATTGCATAAATCATAATTGGCGTGTTCGTCCATCGTATTTTAATTATATTTATTTTATGAGCGGTTTTAGCACTTATATAGTTACTTAAGTAATTAAAGTTAGTTTGTCTGACCTGTTCTATACACCTTTATTTGAGTCGAGAATAACTTTATTAAGTGATAAAATGGAAGTTTTCAACTAATTTTGAGCCGTGCTTATTTATGAAAAAATTGAATGAAAGTGTAAAGTCTTCAAAGGTGTGTTATCAGTCGATGTTTCATAAGTAGCAGTATCGTTTTTTGCTTGTCAAATTCTTCGGCAAGTACAATATATCCAAGTCATTTACTTCTAATTAAATTACTTATAAGTCACTGTTTATTTATGAGTGTCGCTTGGAATAAGCATTGTATTTATTACAATTATCTGCAAGACTTGACTGGTTTTTAAAAATAGATACAAAGAAAAAAAAAAAGAATAAATAAAAAAAAAAGCATTCTTTCTATTTTTTTAAAAACATGTTGAGTCAAGTGAATCTTCCTGCAAGTTTATATCGACTTATTCTTTCTCATGCTTACTCTACTGAAAAGGTAATTGAAAGAAAAGTAATCTCGACAATGACTCATTTTATACATTAGGAAGAGATTATCGGCATGTTGATTGGATATTGGGAGGTAAAGAAAAAAAAAAGAATACAAAACTTTCAGGCCAAGTAAACCTTACTTGTATATTAGACTGTATCCAGTAACAACCCGTATATTAGCGCTAAAACTGTAGCGAAAGTAGAATATATTTCATTTTTAAGCAGGTCTGATAAGCGTAAGGACCGTGTAGAGATTGCGTCAGAAAGTCTGCATTTAGCTGTAGAAGCAGCCGAAAATTTCAGTAAACTAGCTGGGAAAGAGATGGGAGTGATAGGATGGGTAAAATTTAAGTAAGCAATGTAGTTGTATACAATCTAATGCTATCTATAGTATCATAGTCATCCGCATATAACTGTATTACCATCACATGTTGGTAAATATAGAGCGAATCAAGCGTAAATTTATTACATGTCATTTAAGTATTTTCCCTGTATGTAGATATAAGAACGCAGTTAACACAGCAGATGATGGACGAAAAATTTGTTGGGATAATTGTATCATGCTTTAATGGCGGCGCTAACAACGTATGTTATATAAAAAAGTTTATGTATACATGCGTACTTATATACCATCTAGGTTGAAAAAGTTCAAATTACCTGCTTCCAATCCAAAGGAGACGTATTAACAACTACGCCGAAAAAGGTCAATGTACCGCTTATAATTTCACCTGTAGAAAACGATAAATACACGAGAGAATTATATTGGAAATTACCAGATCATTTACACGAAGAACATAAAAAAGAATATACCGCATCTATAGATTGCATTAAATACGATTTAAGATTTAAAGGCGATAAACCACAAAAATCACTTCCCAATGCCATGACTGAATTATATAACGCTGGTATTTATGGACAATTAACTACAAATTTAATTGACAACATGATTTTACCTGCGACGCATACATTAGACTTAAAAGCAATTGCGCTAGATAAAGAGGTACTTTGTATAACTATGCTAACTAAAAATTACGCTAAAATCATTTATTAGATTAAGGCTTTGAAAGATAGAATGTTGTCAATGCAAAATATAGACACGTCATATTATGATGATGATTTAATAAAATTACAGGATCATGACTAATGATAATTATTATTTCACTCTTTTCTCTCATGGATTTTATTTCTGAACAGGACTGCGATAGCGCTGTATTGAAAATTGCCTGGAAAGCATTTATTAAGATGAATTGCAGTAAAAAAAAAACAGAAAGTTTTAATATTTCTACTTATTTAGGAATGCTGGCAATACAAACAAAATAAAAAGAGTACCGTTAAAACGTAGCACTATTTTAGTATATGATGTCCCTAAACTATGGTAAATCTCTTTAGTTAGCGTATAAGTATATAAGTATTCATGACCAAGTTTATCATCGCTAGTGAATTGCTTGACCACCATCAAACGTCTATTTCACTTAAAGCGAAGGCAAAGTTATTATTTGGTGTATCAAAAATCTTACGACAACAATCCTTCATTTTATATGGTCGGTATATACATATATATATAACGAATAATATATACTTAGATAAAACCCTTGGTTTTTATAGACGATTCAGTTCAATTGTATCAAAGATTACAATCGCATTTCAGGGCTGATGTTAACCTTAAACACCCATTTACTAGGTATCGTAAGCTCAAATAATCAGGCGTTGACGCTCAAATTATAACCTCTTTTTTAAAACGAAAATAGTAAAAGGTTAATTACACTTCCTGAAACTGATGATTTGATAGAGTTCCGACATTCGAGTACATTATTTTCAGATTTGGTAAAGTGATATAACGGGAAAATATATCTAATCGTTTAAGAGAACTAAATAAGAAAAGTATAGTTTGGCGCACAAGTAGAATTCAGAATCGAACAAGAAGATTACTCTATATTACAAATGTCTGATAGTATTTCTATTGATTTACCTGAGAATCAATTTGACTTTGCTGAATTGTTGATAAATTCATCACGGGATAATATGGACTTCATATTTAACCAACATCCTATAACAAATCCAATCCATCAACCATTCGATTTTACTAACATGTATGATTATATACAACAAGGTACAGAAAGGGGTGTAGAACGTAACCCAAATGAATATACGGAGCACGATAGTAATATGTAAGTTTTTTTATTTTATTTTTCGGTTAAAATATTAAACTAATAATATCAAAGAGATTACGGCGACGATAGCGTTGACTTAGACGCGGGAGATATTTACCCTAGTGTCTTTGATCTTCCAAATTTATCTCTTTCATCCGCGTTAAGTGAGGTAATATAAGTATATTTATTTTTGTCTTTTTTCTTAATGTAAAATAAAATACTTTTAGGCTTCTGCAAGATCGCTTAGTAGCGGTAATAATAATAACATTAATAATGTACATAATGCTCTACCTGCACTTATCCCAGAAGAAATAGAAGAAGCTAGTATTAATACAGAAATGTATGCCGATCTGGAAAGGATTGGATCTATGTCACCTTTGGTTAGTAGACAACGTACCGTAAGAAGGATGATGTTGGAACATGCTGAAAATACGGTCATACCATGGGAACGTTATACAACAGAGAATATCGTTAATACACAAAGGACCAAACATGATAAAACGAAAATCCAAAGAAACCTTCGATCTCCTTCTATCGTATTTAATCCATTTCAGAAAGATCACACGGGATTAATGGGAAAAGAACCACCATTCTTTAATATCGAAGATAATAGAAATCGTTTTTTTCTTTCGCGCATTTCAGAACAAGTATATAAAAAAATCAAGTACACGTGTATAACTTATTAAACCGTTTTACCTTATTAGTTAACTACAGAATTTTCCAGGAAGCGTATAGAGAAATCGAGACGCGCAGATCATCGTCAAAGATCCTATTCATCTTCTGGTAGTGGTGTTCATTTACGCTCTTCTTCAGGTAAAAAAAAAAGTAAAATTATATCGCATCTAATCTTACTATACTCTTTCTTTTATATAGATCTCACAGTTACACCTGATATGCAAACTCTCCATTTAGGTGATATGGACTTGTAAGAATAAAAGGACCCTTTTTTACTTTTTACGACTTTCTGATTTTACAAAATTAGGCATGATGCAAGATCTGCTCAAGATACATCTTTCTTCGATATGAATGATTACGGTGACTACGATTATGAACCAAATGGTACGTAGCCTTCATTTTATTTAAAGCATTACTAACCCAAGAAAAAAAAAGTTGAAGAAGGGTACCAAACTAGATTATCAGACGAAGAGCAATGTCGACATGCTTTACAGTAAGGAAAAAAATAGACACCAAAAAGAAAAAAAGCTAATTATACTTTCGTGGCTTTAGAGAAATGAAATTATTTTTATCTGAAGGCAGCGACGACGTTCAGTTGGACGATTTGTTCCAATTGAAAAATCGATCTGGAATATCGCAATTGTTTTACTATACTCTAGGTATAACAGAGAAAGATTTTTTTTAAAAAAAAGAAAAGTATATTTATTTAGATTTATGATAGAACTTGCTTCAAAAAAGATGATCTACGTAAACCAAATTGAACCTTACGGTCCTATCGAAATCCAATTTGCTTAAAAGCCCGTATAATTAGCTTAGAGATAATAAGGGAGAGAAAAACAAGTGCTAGAAAGATATAAACTTGAAATAATAAAAATTAAATATAATGTAATAACTATTTAGCATACAGGTAGTGGCTCTATTTAAGGGCGGCCGAAATGTGGAAGAAATCCACTCTTATATCGAACATACCACATATCAGGTCATCTCTAAATAGAGCCGCTACTGTACATTTAAGTATTTTCTCCAACAATAGTAGCATTCATTATCTCTCTTTTTCTTTTTAAAAAAAAGACCTAGTTGACTGGAAACAATTTATTTTAAACACGACTATATGGTAAATGTTTATATATATATATTGAGGATGAAGAAGGGATATTTTGAAAGACAGGAAAAGTGTACGTACTACTGTTGTTACTACTACTACTACTACTACTACTACTACTAAAAATGAAAGTATGTTGCGTATACCTGTCCGTATAAATGCATATACGAGTTAAGATTCTAATCCGATGCTGTAGTTCACACTTTGAACATTATTAAAAACAGCAACGTGTTTGCCACCGTCTGGATACATATCGGTATCTTCTTCATCCGCGTTATCAAATCTGGATAGTTGGTTGTATCGATGCTTAGAATAATCTTCTTTGGGGAGATAGTCGCCTAAGAATAGTATACAGTAAATTGTAAAGCTTAACATTATTGGAAGTGCATCAAATATATAGAAAGCCCATTCGGAACTTGCGATATAGCCATCTAATCCAGTCGCATATTTACAAGACAAATATAATGTACGAATAAACTGCAATAAAGCAGTTGCGTATATAGCAGAGAAAAACTTTCCTTTGCCATCCAGATGATTTTGGGACTGACAGACGTAATTGGGATTTTGATAAACATAAGTTGTGATAAATATAAAGCAAGTAGATAATATAGAGTATACGCAAAGGTCCAACAAGATATAAACAACACCAAGTTTTGCAGATTCAGCGTTCATATCACCGTCATTATAGATTCTTTCTACCCAAAAAGTAAAAAGGTTGACAACGAAGAAGAACCAAGTAACAAAGGTAGGATTTAAAAAGAAGTGATTTGTTTGAATATTCGATGAGCGGATAAACTTTCCTAGAGCCATATAGTTAACTAAAGGTAATACATAGGGCGGAATAATCAGAAACAAATTCATAACAATGTACTTTGCTATAGTTGTAGAATCTATGCAAAAGATTCTATATAAAAACCCAGTAGCCTGTAGAAGAGATACAACAGGCAATATATACAGAAAACTGGCACTATTTGACGTATATGTTCGACCTACTAAATATATAGCCAACAAGGCATATGTCACAGCGCTCATGGTAGCAAGCGATTTGCTGGGTGTATAGTGAAAATAATCTATTGCATTACCGGACTCCATAGTACTGTCTGGTTTTCCTAACTAATATAAAAGAAAAATGAAGAAAAAGAAAAAATCCTTAGATGATCGGTATTTATAGAATCTTGGCGGCTCTTATTTATAAAAGTCTTGGACAGTTTACTAGATAATCGGAACTGGAACCTGTAGTGGATAGAAACAAAAAAAGGTGAAACGATCTTCTTGGTTCAAATAGAAAGCTTTTGTACAAAGGGAAGCGATGTTATATAATATTAATAACAACATAGCACTCTCAAGAATACAGAAAACAAATAGCGTAGAGTGTTTAATCTGAAAGCAATCGCGCGAACGTTTATAAAATTTGCGTCGGATCATTATACCTCGGGTGTAACTTTTTAACCTGTAGAGTTTCACTGTTCATATATGTAATTGGCTACACCCAACAGAAGCAAAAATAGTTCATATTTAGCTTCATTTTAAAAGTCCATTGCAGCAGTTACATTATTCTCATGGTTGAATACGAACATTACTGGCAGTTCAAGAATTAAAAGCATACCCAAAATAACCTTACATTTGATAAAGACAGCGCAAGATATCATTATATCGAGTTTCCATGAGTGCTGATCAATAGAATAACAAAATAATGGGACGCTTTGATTCATACAAAAGCATTTACTTTAATATTTATGCCCGACTATGAATTGACCACTGCGCTATTGTATTGCCTTTTTTTATAGACACTCAATTTGACGCCATTAATTGTCTACTTTCACGCACTGCATGCACCACTACCGCTTCTCGTTTCAATCACTGGATATATAATTATCCCGAAAAATACAATTAAATAAAAAAGTACTGCCAAAAACATTTTTCTGGTTTCTTTAGCTCACAAACATCATGGACGTAAGTTGGTATAAGCTTAAATAAGAAAAAAAAAGGAGGGAGGAGGGTTAACAAAAGTAAATATAATAGGACTATTATCAAAGTACAAACAATGACTCTGACTTTGCAACGTAAATGATACCTTTCAAACTTTTTTTTACCTCTTTTTTTTTTTTTTTTTTGAAATTAACAAATATTTATAGAGACACGATAGATGATCAAGTATTATCTGATAAACCTCGCATTTTGTTAATGGGTCTTCAAAGGTAAAAGGAAATAAAGAAAAGTTGTCTTGTTCTATTTACCAATTACTTTTTACGTTTATGAAAATATAGAAGTGGCAAATCCAGTATTCAACGTGTTGTTTTCGGTAAGATGCCACCAAATGACACGTTATACTTGGAAAGCACAACAAAAATCCAAAAAGAAGACATTACGTAAATACAACTGATTCCCCTCTTTGTGTTAACCTTGTTCTCAATATTAATATTTTTCAAAACCATGTAGTCGATCATTTATTGATTTTCAAATATGGGATTTTCCTGGACAGGTTGATTTCTTTGACGAGTTAGCTTATGACCCTCAAGATATATTCGGTACTGTTGGTGCATTGATTTTTGTTATCGATGCTCAAGATGATTACAACGATGCTTTGCACCGATTATTTACAACTGTCACTAGTGCATATGCTGTCAATCCTAGTATTACTTTTGAAGTTTTGATTCACAAGGTAGATGGATTATCAGACGATTACAAGATTGGTAAAGTATAAAGTATTATGCTAAAAAAAATACATAAATACATAAATACATAAACTTACAGTTATTTAGACACCCAACGTGATGTTCAACAAAGAATGGGAGATGCTTTAGCTGATGCACAAATGGAATATATCCACTTGACTTATTATCTTACCAGCATTTATGATAACTCTATTTATGAAGCATTCAGTAAAATTATCCAAAAATTGATTCGAGAATTACCTACTTTGGAAAACTTACTCAATGTTTTATGCTCGGTAAAGTTTATATAGTGCTGCTTAAAAATGTACATGTATGCTAATATGAATCTATAGAATTCTGGTATTGATAAAGCATATTTATTTGATACTTTGACCAAGATTTATATTGCAACAGATAGTTCACCTGTTGATATGCAATCTTATGAATTATGTTCTGATATGATTGATGTTTGTATTGATGTCGAATGTATATATGGGTAAGTCCACATGTTACATATATATATAGCGATGATATGATGTTTATATATATTATATATAGTGCTCAAGGAAGTAGCCCTAACGATTTATCTCTGGCTCAAACACCTGATCATATGGGAGGGGATGCTTTAGATGGTCAACAAACACCCATTTCTCTTGACAATCATGAAAACCAATTACATCCTGATTCTGATAGCCTTGAACGTAGATTAATAGACCATCAAAATCAAGAACAAAATACACATTCATCAGACTCGGAAGCTTCTAGTTTAATCAAGTTGGATAATGGCGATGTTCTTTATATGAGAGAAGTAAACCGACTTTTGGTACTGATATGTCTTTTACGCCAAGATAACTTTGAAAAGCATGGTTTAATCGATTACAATTTTCAATGTTTTAAAGAGGCTGTAACTGAAGTCTTTGAATTCTCAAGGAAAAGAAATACCCAACAATAAATATGTAATAGTTAACTAATTATTTTCTTTTTCGTTTTTATCATACAAAAATTTAGAAAAAAAAAAGAGGCAAAAATAGGGGGGTGCTGTGCATAAAAATGAAAAAGGGAGGGAGAGAGAAAAGTTAATGTATAATGAGCGAGAGAGAGTGTGTGTGTGTGTGTAATATATAGTGGTTTATAATGTATTTTAAATAGTGGCAAGTACCATAGAATGTTGAGCACCAGCGGAAACACGAATTACCTTATGTCCTTCCAATTTCTGACCAGTCAATTCCTTAGGAGTTGGCTCATCGTCGCTGGAGCCATTGCCCAAGGCATAACATTCACCAAAACCCCAAGTATACGCCTTACCTGATTCGGTAGTAACAACAATGTGATTAGTTCCAGTGGCAATTTCAGTGACCTTGGTCAAATTTGGTACTTTAGTAGGGATACCGACAGCCTTTTTAAATGAAGAGGCATTAGCGTCCTTTTCACGAGTTTGAACTTGTTCAATAAGTTCGGCAGGTAAACCTAGTTGGTCTGAATCTGCACGTCCGAAAGTGTATACAGAACCATCCTCCATTAAAACAATTGAGTGATGTTCACCACCATGAACTGCCTTAATGTTTCCTTTTCCTTGAAGAGATTTAATGATAGTTGGCCTTGTAATGACATTAGGTGCAGGGTCATTGTCTTCATCTGCAAGCCCACATTGTTGGAAATTATTAAGCCCCCAAACATAAATCTTATTGTCGGCATCGACAGCAAAAGAGTGATAAGAACCAGTTCCAATAACTTTAATATTCTTCAAGTTCAAAGATTCAGGACGAAGACCGTTAATCAAATGACGTTCAATAATACGACGGCCCAATTGGAATTGTTGCCCGTTACCCCAAACATATACACGACCATCCTTTGTTAAAGCTAAACAATGGTCAGTACCAGCAGCAATATCGACAATAACACGTTTAGAGAAAGGCTCGAACAAAGCGGGAACATCCTGAACGGCCTTCTCACGAGAGAAACCAAGAGGACCTTCGGCACAACGATAAGTACCCCAACAATAGAGTTGTCCTTCGTCAGTAAGTGCCATGGTAACAGAATCACAACAGGCAACCTTAATAATCTTGGCATTATCCATATTCTCTACCTTACCAGGCAAATATTCTTCTCCGGATCTACCTAAAGCGCGTTGATCGTTACAGCCCCAAGACCAAAGCTAAATAACAGTAGAAAAATGGTTCGATTAATTTTTAAAAAAAAAACGAAATTTATCTTATCTTTTTTTTTTTACCTTTCCCTCCTTAGTAATAGCAATAGAGTGCATACCGCCACTAACAACGTCGACGATATTTTGGTCATCAAGAACCTTGAGAGGCATAGGTCTTTTACGTTCCAACATATCCTCCCCTAAACCAAGTTGGCCAGTATCACCTGTACCAAATACAAATACGTTACCAACTGTTGTAGGTGCTTTCACAATGCTGTTGACATCATGTTTGGCTCTTTTAGGTTGAGAGCTTTCGACACTAGCAGATCGTTTAGATGCGGCATCTGCCATTTCTATGTCTGTGTTTTGTCTTTTAAGTCCTAAGAAAGAGTTTTTCGTTTATATCTCGTGTTTATATTTTCTCGTCTATCCTTTCAATTTGATAAGAATAGAGTAAATTAGAGTTCTTTTTTTTAAAAATTTACCTGTTTTGCCTGTCATTTTAGATATAAAAAAGAAGAAGGAGAAGGTGAAGAAGAAGAAAAAAAAAGAAGTGGTATTTAATGAGTGAAATACTAAAACTTTTTAGCACGCGAGACAAGTCACGACAAAGTATTTATCCAATCAAACACTTTACATGTATCTTTTACTTTCGTCTGGTTTCAAATTTTTAACCTTGCTTCTATTTTGTACAGTGAGAACGGTAAATTTTGTCACTTTCCAAAAAATGAATGGCACCAAGCCAAAAATGATTGTCCCTTTATGCCTAGAAATTTTGTTCTTTGAAACAAAAGAAACGTCGCAATAAGTTAAAGCAAATCAAACGAGACGAACTGTTTTTTTTAGTTTTTTTACACGTAGATAATCATAAAGTCTCATTTTAGGCTAAAATACTGTAGCAGTTTAATCTCAGTCGACCTTGTCGTCGACCTTGTAAGAAACTTTTTAATCTCAGTAGACCTCGTCGTCGACTGTTTAATCTCAACCGACAAAACATTTGCTGTTTTCCTCCTTCGATTGACCTGTTCTTGAACATGATAGTTGCTACTAGGGAACAAGCAATATGCATGTTTTTTTTTGCGAGGAATACAACGAAGAAAATGTCGAAAAACTAACTAAAGAAGTTGACGATTTTGCAAATGGTGAAATCTGTTATACAGAAGATCCAACAAAGCCGATCATATGCGCCCTCAAAATCTTGAAGGCTAATTCAAAGTATCATCAGTGCCCTGCAACAATAACGAAAAAAAAGCAGTGCACAGAATCTTCGAAGGAATGAAGGTCATCATAGATTTTGAATACGTCTCCTTTTGATTTAGACTAGACTTTCAATTACCTGATATCTAACTTTTTTAAAAACTTTTTACTTGCTAATAAGGAAAATAACTCAAACAGTGTCTTTATTATCTTGGTATATTATCATTCTGATTACTGACTATGATCTTTATAATAAAGTGTTGAGAAATCGCCCTATTTTGACCTTCGCTCAAAGCCCGTTCTGCACTTGAATTGCTGTATTTTCTCTGAGTCGTTCAAGAGCTCTTTCCTATCAAATATAGCTATTTTATTGCTATGAGGGAGGCTGTCTACAACAATCTTCTCTATATTAGCATTTTTACTGTTAAGCATCGTTAGTAAATGTAATGATTTTCATTAAATATATTTATAAGTTACCTCAAGAAGGTCTCGAAATCGTTTATATTTGTCGTAAGACCAGCAAAAGTCAACATCACAAGGCACACTTTGTTGGCAGAAACATATCTCAACATATCTGGGAATTTTAACATTAAAGGTTTGTGTAAAAAACTACCTTTTATAGCGTTTTTACCATGTGTATTACCATCAGCATCCAGTTTTTCCAAAACCATTCTATCATCACCCAGATCCCTGTCCATGATTGGATCATTTGAGCTAGTCTTGAATGAAACAAAAATCTTGTCAACCAGCGATCGCATTTTCAGTTTCTTGCACATCATGTTCAACAAGTCTGAACGCGTTTCATCGCTTTCTTTTGTTTTAGATTTTCTTGCGTAATCAATTACACTATATCCATCATTTTTGAAAGACTGAATAGTCTGCTGGAATAATGGTAACTGTTCGACAATAAATTTTACAACATTTGCTACCACATATTTTATGATTAAATGAATGCAATTAAATAAAAAAAAATTAGGCACCTTACCTATGTATTTCTCCTTTAAAACGTACAATGATCGGACTGAGATGATCACTGCTGTATCAATTATTTTTTTTCTTTTGGTGGTAGCGCCAAACAAATCAATTTTTTTTCCTGAACACCATCTTCCAAAGTCAATTGGGTTTTTGTCTTGAAGTAATTTACTTCAAGGCTTTTAAAATATTGTGAGAGGGGTTGTTTTTTGATATTTTGACAAGATACATGGTAAAAGTAAATAAACTGCGAGATTTAATATATTTCGACATGAATCTGTGGAAAAAATAAAATAAATTGAACTACTGCCATCTTTCTGGTTTACCAAACCAGAAAAACAAAATCCAGCATTTTTTTTTATATTTTGTCCCCTGTTTTTTTCTTTTTTTTTATAATGATGCAAACAGCTGTATATCAATCGTACGAAATATGAACTATGATGTAATAAAGTTGAGCTTAACTCGTTTTAAATGATCAATCCTTGCTATCACTTTTAGAGCAAGGAGTTTGTAAAAAAAAAAGAACGGAATAACTAGCAATATTGTTAGTAGTTATATATAATACCATACTTTTTATTTGCAGCAATAATAGAAGGGAAAAACTACATTATTAATATACATGAATTTTAAATCATGGAACTAGCTTCAGCAAACATTTGTAATGCTTTTATGATATGCATGGGATCCATATCCACAGCATCTCCTAATTTTTCCAAGACAGTAGCAAAGCTACCCATCTTTTGTAAATACAATGAAGATACGGCATTCTAAGGGAGAGAGAAAAAAAGTTAGTGTTTATGTCTACTTTATAAAACAAAAAATAAATCTAAATTTACCTCTACTCTGGCAACACAATTTTCCATCATTATTATCAACTCTTCATCATTTGCGTCCTCTCGAATATGTCGATCCAACATTACCCCTAAGCCGGAAGGAGCAGTACTAACTGTAGTAGATATACTTTCACCATCATTCAGGGTATACTGACGATGAATGGAGCTACCTGCCATATTCTGCGATAATACATTACCAGACGTCAATCGTTCAAGACGAATAGCTAAATTACTCATAGCACAAACCAAATTAGGGTCAATGGTACGCACCGTCTTTCTTCCAGATAAACCAGCGCGAGCAGTCGAATAATCTGTAGAACCAGCAGCAGCAATAGTATCGCCATTATTTGGAGAAGCACCAGAATTAGGTTTTGGAGAAATAGGCGTTGTTACAGTATTAGAAACAGCAATTATTTCACTCTTATCCAGTTCAATACGACCCAACAATTGCTTTGAGTAGACTAGACTCAATGTCTCTGGAGTTTCTAAGCCTTTTAAACGTCTCTCTCCCAATTCAACAACATGGAAACCTAATTGTTTTAATTGCAAAAGATCACGACTAACAGGGAAACTTCCAGAGAAGGAGTCATTGGACTCAGTAGGGTTATTCAATAAATGTTCAGCATCTTCATCAAACATACTAGGGAAATTTCGTAAAGCAGCAATCACATCAGAGGAAACACAAATTTGACCGCCATCAGCAGCGTTACAGATACGACTCGCCTTATTAACGACAGGACCAAAGTAATCCATACGTTGTGTAATCGGATTACGTTCAAAAACAGGTGTACCCCAATGAATACCCATACGTACAGAGAGACCCTTATAAATCAAGACACTATCTTGCTCAATTTCACGACCTTCTTCTGTATCAATAATACCTGCCGGCCAATCAGCTTCCAATAATTGTAATTGAACAGTAAAACACCACAAGAGAGCAGCAGTAATATTCTTGAAACATACCATAAAAGCATCACCTTCTGTCTTGACTTCATAACCTCCAACACTACGTAAAGTACGACGCATAATGGCATCATGAATCTTGATAGCAGATCGCATATTTTCAGGTTGGGTTTCCCAGAACTGAGTAGATGATTTAATATCTGTAAAGACTAGTGCTAATTGACTGACAGGAGGAGCTACTTCTCTCTCAAGTCGAGCTAAAGTTGAATCACCAGGTACTTCTTCTTTTCCTCTACGCTTACTCTTGACAATCGATCCATCTTCAGTAGTATCTGTAGCTCCAGCACCACGTCCAGGACCATTGTTACCACGATTATTTCTGAAACGTTTATCACGTTTATCGAATAAATCACCAACACCAATCACCATGACCATTAAATTATCTGTAGCACCGTACGTAATAGCGAAATCACGAAGCTTTTGAGCAGCAGCCATTAAATCGTCCTTTTCTGTACGTGCAATATCAACAGCAGTTTGATATGTCATTCTATCCCAAAGACCACGGGAAGCCATGATTACAAACTCGTCATTTTCAGCCAATTCAATAGTCGAAACAAAAGGATTACAATTGACAACAGGGATCAAATGGAAGTGACCAAAGCTTCTAGAAACGTTTAATTCATTATTTAACAAACCGGAATTAGAAACGTGGCCACCAGCAGCACGAATACGAGATACTTCACTTGGGTTTAAAGGAATATGTTTTTGTGTGATTTCAAAGGCTTGACCGTTATTTCTTGAGATTACTGCAAGTGCATCACCTACGTTAGCAACATAAAGCTTTGAACCAGATATATAACATACAACTGCAGATGCACCGGAATCCTTGTCTGTAATATAAGACGAGGTACCCAGACTTTGTTCCAAACCTAAAAAGACACGACGAACAGCAGAAACAATTGTGTCATCGGATTTAATTGCACCCAATTCTTTTGTAAATTGAGCGGTCAATGTATCGTTTAACTGTTTGGTTAATCTGCAACCAGATTTTGGATGCTTGGAGCCATCAAACAATGCAAAGATACACTCATCTTCTTTAGATCTAAATCGAGGCATAACCAGATCCCAAGTAGATAAATGATCACTAGGACCTAACCAATCCGCAACGCCATAAGCCATACTATTGACTTCAGAGGGAGAAGTACGTACACGACGATCATGGAATTCTTCAGGTACAGAAACACCCAAGATCGTAATATCCATCAAACCCAACATACGTAATCTGGTTAAAGCACTAAAATCAGACAAGTCTTTATCTTTTGGATTATGTGGATCTGGATGCATTTTTTGAATTTCTAAACGTTTGTTTCCAGATAAGTTCAAATACTTTAAACCCAAGTTCCAATTCCAATTCCAATCATAAGGCCAATTTGCGATATTGTATTTCAATACATTGTTACCAACATCTAATACAAGTAATTTACGAAGTTTACCAATTTCAGCAGGTAACGTTTGTAATTTGTTGCCATTGACAGCTAATACACGCATATATTGTAATTTTTCGATATCATCAGCAGGAAGAGAAGTTAGTTGATTGCCAGAGAGATAAAGTTCGTATAAATGTTGATGACATAAACCATCAGGAGGTACTTCATAAAGATCGTTGAAAGATAGGTTTAAGGTACGAAGCTCAAGGAATAGAGAGAGAGGAGCCCATATATCATCATTTAATCTATTATCACCCAAGAATAATTGACGTAAAGATAAAGAGAGAGGAGGAGGGTGATTACGAGGACTAGCAAAGAAACTTGGGGGATTAAAGTTTGGAGTTGTTGCAGAAGAATGATCTTGGGTATTATTATTCGGTGCATTAGGAGTTACAGGTGAGCTCGCAGAATTAAAAGCAGTAGTAGTAGTAGTAGATTTTGGATTATTGTAATCTAATAAACGATCTAAACGTTTAATAACACCTTGACCAGCATTTAAAGTAGTTGGTAACATTGTCATTAAACCATCGACATCATCTTGATCACAAATAATCTCTAAATCAGTTGTATTTGCAGAAGAAAGAGGGGTTGACGGAGAAGTTAAAGTAGTCAATGGATCAGGAAAAGATTCAAGTAAATTTGAAGAACAATTGAGTGTTTGTAAAGAAGCACATAACCAAATTTCTTTAGGTAAAGATTTTAAATTGTTCTTTTGGGCATCCAGTGCCTTGAGTTCAGATAATTTACCGATTTCAGAAGGCAAAGCTTCTAAATTGTTGTTTTGAATAGATAATTTAACTAAACGTTGCAATGCACCAATACTTGTAGGAATAGCGTTTAAAGTATTACTATCTAACACCAGACGTTCCAGACCCTGTGTGTTTGTAAATAACTCTTCTGGTAAACTCGATAATTTACAGCAAGATAAATTAAGTTCGGACAAATAGTTTCCACCACCTAATACGCTGGTTAAATTAAATTGCGTTAAATGATTTTTGTACATTTTGAGTTGTTTTAAGCTATTGATTTCAAAGTTGACAATGCTTGTTGAATTATAATCCACCAATAATATTTCTAGTAGAGGTAAATGTGAAACCACGTCAAGATCAGTAATAAGATTTTGCCTAATATCCAATTCTTGCAACTTTGTTAAATTAGCAAAACTAGCAGGTAAAGATCCAGTAATCCTATTAGCAATAGCAAATAATCCAATCAAATTTTTCAATTGACCAATTTCTTCTGGAAACATTTGAATCTTGTTAAAACTAATGTCAAGATAAGCCAAACTAATAATTTCACAAATCACTATAGGGAATTTTGTAAAAGAGTTGTTTGAAATAAATAAGGTTGTCAAGTAAGGAAAGCACGTTGCAAATGAATCGGGTATAGATTCCAGTCTGTTGTTAATAGCCCGTAAAGTACGAAGACCAGAAATTTCATGTAAATGAGCATGATCTAAATCTTGTAATCGATTACCAGAAATATTTAAATGTTCCAGTGAAGAAATGTATCTTGTAGCAGGCGGTAAACTTGTATATTCATTATTAGCTAACCAAAGTTGCTGTAAACTATCACACATTTGAACAAAATCCAAGGGTAATTCAATTTGAAGGTTTCTTGATATATCAAGAGAAAGAATAAGTGAAGCATGCTTGTAAAGGCAAATAGGAATTGTAGGTAATGATCTTGTTTGAAGGTCAACATGTGGACCAACATCTTTTTCGTCATTCAATGCTTGTGCTGCAATAGGTACCATTTGAAATCGAACAAGATAAGTACTATCGTCAATCTTGTCTTGATCCATATAACCCATTTGTTCTTGTAATAACTTCTGTATTTGTAGTGGACGCTCTGTCAAACCCAAAATACGCTCTAACGATATAAAATATGTTTAGAAGAAGATGATGATGCTTAAAATATAATAACTACTTTACCAACGTTATGCCTCTTCATGACAAGATTTTGCTTTGTTATATCGGACATGAAATACTTTGTAGCCAATTTTTTTAATACTTCCATTGTGGTAGAATTAAGAGGTATATGAAGGGTATTGTAGGTTTTATCTTGACGATAAATTTTGATATTTGCCTGTATACATGTATATTAGTAATTAAAGCGCATGTAGAATATTTAAATACGTACATTCTTTTTTGGTATATCCCACTTTTCCTGTACATCAATTTGATAGTCTTCAAAGTCTGTATGATCTTCTTCATTTAAGGCGACAGTTGTTCCTGATATGATGGAAGGGGGTTGTACACCCCAACTATCAGGTGGAGCCCAAGATTCTAAATCATAACCCTATTATTTTTATTAATGTTACTGCAAAATAATATATAATTGATTACTTACTAAAGTATCATATGCTGAATTATTTACTGTACTATTCAAAGTAGAAATGATGGAAGGTGGAGCAGGTGAAATTGATTTGTAATAATCAGGATTTACAATACCATCCATACGCTCAAAGTTTTGATCCACTGCATAATAAAAAAAAAAGAGGTTAATTTCTATTCTTTTGATTCGTTTACTTTCTACGCTGCATTACTTGCATTTTAAATGTAACAATTGATCCTGTATAATGTAATTCTTTTTAGCATGTGTATGAACATATAAATATATAAATGTTGTACAAATAATTCTTACCTTTCCATTTTCTCTCTTTTTATGACTACCACTTGAGCCTGCAGACTTCTTTCGTTCATTGTCTTTCATATGTTGTTGATAATAATGTCTCTGAATATCAGATGCAGTGGCAGATGAATTATCCAACATGTAAGGTCGATAATCGTCACTAGATTTCTTACGTGGTGACATTGTATTTGAATTTGTAGATGAAGAAGTGGTAGATGATGAATTGGCTGTTGTAGTTGCTGGAGGGAAATCTATACACACATACAGACATTAAAAATACATATATATAAATTGATGACGCATTGACTTACGCTTCTTTTTGCCAAATCGAAACAAATTCCGTTTCTTGGGTGGATCTAGATGAATAAATGATTTAAGTATCCGCCTATATAAATAAAGAACTCCGTCCAGGGATCCTTTTTTTTTTACCTTCAACTTGACCACGTCTTTCAATTGAAGCACTTCTTCTTAATAAGTGATTATCAGTACCACCAATTTGCCTACCTCCTCTTGGAAATGGTACTGTATTAATTTTTGGTACAGTTAATCCATTTCTATTAACAGGTGTACGAACACTTGGTATAGGGCTCGTTACTCGTGCAGACACGGATGAAAGCGGAGTCGGGGTAGGTTTTCTTGTTGTTGTACGTACATTATTATTACCTTCCATCTGTGATGAAGATTGCTCATCCAAGCTTCTTCTTCTTCTTTGCATGTTTATTTTTGAAGGTGGTATAATTGAAATAGGAGAACTATATGGTGCAGGAGAAGGTATATGTCCTGCTGAAATATTACGAGTATGGCGCGAGGTTTTTTTAGTTGTATTATTAGTCTCAATGATATTATTTTTACTGTTATTCGAAGGTGGTGTAGGTGAACCAGCTAAAAATAAGTAAAAAAGTATTAAAGAAAAAAAGAAAAATAGTTGACAACAAAAAAAAAGAGAAAAGGAAAAAGAAAAAGAAAAAAAAAAAAAGGAGAGTGCGTATAAATAAGCACACGCCATTATATCTGGTTTTGTTTTTGTTTTTTACCTCTGGAAGAGTCTGAAGAATGATGACCAAAAACTCGATTGAAGAAAGAATCGCTTCCAGTGTGTTGATGAGAGTGTAACGTGTGTGCCGCATCTCTCCTTTTTCCACCATTACTAGCATTACTGTGTTGATCCCAACTGGGTGAATGGATATGTTTAGAGTGTGGAATATCCATTATTTTATTAATTTATACAAAAAAAAAAAGAACACAATAAACAAATATAAAAAATTTGCTTTTACATCGAATTGGTGTAACGGCAATGATGGATACATAATCTATCACGTGATATTTGAACTAGAAGTAGTAAGTAGGACACACAGCATTGACAATCGTATTGTAAGCGCTGTGTATTTAACGCAGATTAAATTATCCTTATTAGATCTTGCCGTCCTTCTTAGTCATCATTATAGGATATCTTTTTCTTTTCGTTTCGATGATACTACGTACACTATTGACATTTATCTACTCGAAAGCGAAATAAATAAACTATTTATGTAAATTGGCTAACTACATTTATTTAATAAGTCAACTGCTTTCCTTCATTTATTTGTATCACCGTAAACTATTTAGACACATATATCAGAACTTACCAGCTGTCAAGAATAACAGGTATAATGCTCTGTATTTATTCTGATTTCATAGAGCACTACAAGAAAAAAAGGAGTAGTACGCAGGTTTAGCTTTAAATATTTGAAAAAGAGTTTATCAAGTAAATAGCACACAAGTATTAGTTTAGTTGACATCTAATTAATTTATATATTAGCAACTAAAAGGAGGTGCTACCTTCTACGTCAAAATTCGATAAGAAAAAACTGATTGCAGGGACAAAAAGATTCCTTAATATGAGATATTTTTTCTATTTCCATTAGTTACGTTATTTTTGTTCAAACTTATCATTATGAGCCTGAAACATACGCATGAAAAAGCACTTTTTTACTAGATCGATCGTGTGATCAAGATTTCCCCTTAACTATAATTGGCTAACTTTCCCCGTAATTATGTTTGCCATCATCGCCACCAATTTCGATTTGCAAGAGTAACGCAAATACGTTAAGGGGGTTGGGGTTTGTACGTCTGAACTACCGCAAAATTTGAAGTATGGTTCGATGTCGCGTAAGGTTATAGAAACGCGCAATATGCGGATAAACCGGTTTTCCCTTCTAATCGAGCTCTCATTTAGATAGGCTTATATGATATCCCTTTTTTTTGAAATGTGTATTATTTTGACGAGAGCACACTCCTATTGAAGTTGTACGTACAAGGGAGTAAAAAAAAAAAGTATATTTTCATTTGAAAAAAGAAAGATGCTAAACCAGGTTTTTTTTAACTTTTATAAAAACACTCGTCGAACATACTTTGTAAGACAATATCTATTTGTTCAAGTTTATTTTTCATACTTTATTAAAATTTAAGTTAATAAAGAAAAACATGGCTCTTTGATTGTTTGAAAATTTCGGTAGTCATCCTATAGATATTTATGAGTTTCCAAAATATTATTATTATATTTTAATTGTTTCTTTTGCTTAAACCAAAACATGATTTTGTCTGTTACAACTGACATACGCCCGGAAAAAAGTGTTGTTTTTGATAGCAGCATGGGCTCCTTCTACTCTGTTGGAGGTTCTGTTACCCATGTGCATCAATTTATTGGTAAAGTAGCCAACCCATATTTATTTCTTCTTCATCATACTTCACAATAAAAAAGAGAATATTAGCTCCTGAATAAAGAAACTTAAAAACACCCATCGCAAGAACAACAAGTCGTTCGACTTGCACCGATTGGACAACGCAAAGTCCCGGAACTCCTGATACTTTTCATTGGGAGCTAATACCATAGAAGAGAGAAGATAACTCAAAAGAATTGTATCGGAGAGATTGCGCTGCCCAAGTTTCTTTTTGAAACGCATTGCCATTTAAATAAGCGAGTCGAGGTACACCATGTAGATTTCCCTTTGAGAAAAAAATAATTAGTATCTGTTAAAAAAAAAGGAAAAAAAAAAGAAACAATTTTACTTACGCTGCCTTTTCGTTGAAAGCAACGGCGAAGTAGCCGACCGTTACCTCTGACGCCTTGTAACGGCCTTCGCCCGGAGGGGAAATACTATTTTGCACTTGGTCTTCATGAGATCCTTGTACGCATCCTAAAAAAATACTTTGTTAATAAACTTCTTCTATCTTAATATTAATAAACAAGCAATCAAATGAAGATATAACTTACGTTGGCTTCGATGGTGGCCTTGTCGGTATCGGCGCCCACCTAGAGACCAGCGGGCTTGAAATGGCGCCGTGGAATCCGGAGTAGACGTCGTAGCCCTGCTTGCCGGCGAAAGTGCGCTTCATGGTGTTGTACACAATAAGCTTGCTGGGCTGCACCGCACCAGGGCCAGCTGTTTCACGATCCATCCGACAACCAGTCCCCAACTGCTTTGGTCTTTCTTTCGCTCTTAATGTTCCAGCGACCATGAAGTTCAAAAGTACCATATTGTGACTGTTTGTCTTGTACGTAGCATCTACAATAACACACTCTGGTAGCTTACGAGCTTCTTCTACACCGTGCTTATGCGCAAAAAAAATACAGCAGATACGTTTGTTCTCGTCTTCTAAATACCTTACTTCGTAACTACCGAGCTTTAAGTTCTTTACAAAGTCCGGCATTTCTTCACTGTTATTGTCGCGATAAAATTGCTGCTGGATGTTCTTCAAGTCGGTCAAGATCAAACTGTTGATACTACGGAGAACGATGACGATGATGGAAATTGAGAAGAATACGCGAAAAAAAAAGAATGGAGTTTGAGATCAACCCCCGGGTGAAAACATTTTTTCTTTCATAAGCTGGTTATTATATTCTAATGATTGAGGTTACACCTAAATATTTAACATAGCGTCTCTTTGCTATAGTTGCTATTTTTTCTTAAAATTTATGCATGAAGGTGACTAACTCTGATCGACCAATAATGGTCCTTCGAAAATATTTGGAGACCCCAGGAACACTATTCAAACTTGTACTCAATGGAAAATAACATGAACTAACCAACGTCACTTATTCAAAACAGGAAACACTTTTTTTGCTGAGCAGTTTACGACTACAAACTTCGTTTTAAACTCTTTTTAATAAATCATGTCGAGATGGTACTTATTAGCAGACGGCTCCTTGCAAGCCAAGTAAGAGGGACTAACACGAAGCTGTAGTTTGCCCTCATAGACATTAATACAGTAGCTTCTCTAGTTAAGGGTGGCCGAAATGCGGAAGAAAGCCACCCTATATCGATCTGATTGTACACTTTTGAAGAATAGATGCTTTTATATAAGTTAAATAAGACTTTTATTATTATTATCTCTTTTAAATTTATTTTATATATTTAGTAGTTTTATGAAGTTGGATTCTACCCTTAAATCGGATAGTGATGATAGAGATGTTAAAGCGAGGGGACCGAAGATGTTCGGGAGAAATCGATCCTACCCTTAAATCAGGTCACCCTAAATAGGGCCGCTACTGTATAAATGCTAGAGTTTGCTTTTCCTCCGAAAAGAAACATTATCTATTTAGGATGATTTACCACAAAACTGACGTTTTTCTCGATAATCCAATATATGCAACTTGCATACTTAATTAACGCAGTTTTTGGCTACTAAAAAAATGTGAGAATATCTAATATAAAACTACCAAGTTAAAACTTGCATGGTTTTTTTTTTCCCACCACATCAGTAAGCCTGGGTTTTAAAAACCATGACTTGGGGTTAAAAATCACATTCATTTGAAGACACCTACTCCTCCTCCTCCTTTTCTTCTCTTCAAATGACAGACCAAGTTACAGAAAAGAAACCAGACTTGAAAGAGTTAGCAAAGACTTTATCGGACGCTTACTATAGTGTTTTACAATATTCCAATTTAACTGAAGAGAAGGTAAGACCTCCTTTTTATAAAATAAAATAAAAAAAAGTAATTCAAATGACTCATCGTTTATTACGAAAAAAAAAAAACCATGTATTAGATTGTAAAAGACTTGGATCACCTTGCAAAATACAGTAACGATTTACCACTTACTTGGTTTACTCCACAATTTCTCGATACACTCTTATTATTAAAAGATAAATACCTACCTTATCAATTACCAGCACTTGCATCAATTATCATATTATTCTCCAGCTGGCTGCGTAGACTTTCGACCACAGACGATGCACGACTTTCCATTATCACAGATGCATTACTCAGCATCTTGCTAAACACGGATTCTACTTATTTACCCGTTCAAAAAGATGCATGGATTGGCTGGGTAGCATTAATTGGTAAAGGTCAAGACATGAAACTTTTACAAGGTATGACCAAAGTAATTCAAGTATTGACTGATGGTGGAAACATGGATCGTATTCAAAGTATGGCAGAACCAATCGATGCAGGTGTAGCACATGCATTAGCCCAAACAACCGCATTAAACGATTTCGAAGTCGAGTACTGTCAAGAGCTATTAGATGCTCATATTCAATTTTCGGCAAAGCGATCTGAGGGACCTCGAGCCATTATGACTGCTATTGAACATATTGTAGATGTAAGATCGCAAGAGAAACCGCAAACTCGCGCAGAAGCCGATCTATCTACGTTGGTCCATATGGCAAACGATGTGGTGGCCGGTCAAACAGACCATCTTGCGGTTAATTTTGTTCGTTTGGCTGTATTGGCTGGAGTTGTTCGTATGCTTCAATTCAACCAAGGCAAAAAGACCAAAAAAGTATTAGATTTAAGAGAAAAGGCAGAAAAGACCTTTATTCAACAATTGGATATGGCTGTCGATACTGTTACATCAAAAAAGAATATGAATAATTATACTACAAACCAAGGTTACTATTTTAATTTTTTTTTCTCTTTTTTTTTTTAATCATTTACTAAATATTCTATATAGATATTATTGCTTTCTTTGCTGGTAGATGTATAATTCAGATTCCTTCCGCCACTGTTTTAGAAATGAACCATTTGCCTGTGCTTTTAAAACTCTTGTCTAATAGTTTATTAACAAGTGCATACACATTTAACAATGGCAGTGTGATTCATCGATTGAAAAATACGGCTGCTATGACCAATGAAGTCAATCAATTAATCGAACAGCCTTTATTTAAAGATATTGGTCGTATCTCTCGTGCTATTGCTAAAATTAACGAACTATTACTACTTGAAAAACTACCTGTTTCTACTGTGCAATCTATTCTAGATAGGCTGGTTGGATTTTCGTATAACGTATTTTTCGATTGGGATCGTTATTTAATGGAACATTCTAGTAAAAAAATGACAGCAGGTAAAAGCATTTACACTTGCACAAGTATGTACATAAAGAGTTCTAATACACTTTTTAAAAAAAATAGATGAAGAAAAGAATTACAAGGGCCTTGAAAATGCAGTATGGACTATATTCAAGAGCATGACATTTGCATTTACTGTTATTCTTAAATCCGTCGCAGTAGATGTACCTGACGGTCAAGGCTTAATTCAAATACCTAACGCAGCGCAAGACATTATATCCATCTACTCCAACTTAAATTTCATTACAGAACATTTAGGAGAAGGTGCAGGACGTCAAGCATACCAAGAGACTTTAACAAATGCAGTTGCCTATCTTTTACATACAGATAATCGTTGTCAATTAAACAAACTTTTATCTTTAGCATTTAAAGAATACGGTAAATAATACTAACCAAAAAAAAAAAAAAAAAAAAAACGTGCGTACATATGTATTAACTTATTATTAATAGCATCCCCTGCTTTTGTTAAAGATGATATACCCTCTGTAGAACTATTATCTATTGTCAAACAATCTCGTTTGACATTCTTTTCTGACTTGGTTGAACAAGTCATGTCTAGTATTGATGATACCGTGTTAGAAAATGATATATTACCCGTAATCTATCCAATTCTTAAATGGAAGCGTATTGAGAACAAGGATCTGTACGAAAGTGCACATACTGCTGTCATTAGTGCGTTTTTAGCCGAGAAACCAGTTTCTCGTGAATTAGCAGGTGTTTATTCCAAAATCTTGATTGAAGTAAGGGATACAGTAAAGAAAAAAAAAAAAATGAAAATACTTATATTTTTTTTTTTGCATGTAGAACTTTCCCGTACCAATGAACTTGGACCAATTCAGATTTGGTTTTAATACACTTATTGAAGCACTCTGCGGTATGGACGACGCATTGGCCTGGCTTACAGTAAAACAATTAATTATCAAGATTGAATCTTTAACATCAGAAAAAGATATTGTGCTTCGTAACCAATATACGACAGCATTAATTGATTTACTTAAACCGTTATCTTTGGGTCCCTTCTTCCCCTCTATTCTAGATGAAACTAAGAAATTGATTTTTTCGCAAGAGACCAAAGCAATGCAAAAGGCCACTATGAAAATATTGTTTGAAACAGTGAGTGGTACTGGTATATCTGATATGAGAAGAACTGAAGCTGTTGGTTGGTTTTTAGAATTAAAACAAAAATTAAAGCTTTAAAAAAAAAGATAATAAATTTTCTCTCGCTCTCTTTTTTTTTTTTTTATTGTGTGTATATGTGTGATTTTGTGTGTGTGTTGCTTGTGTAAGTTAATGAGACTTTTCGTTTACGGCAATGTAATGATACGCGACGATTAAAACCATGGTAAGGACACCGAGTGAATTAGCAATAAGAGCAAGTTGTGTATCGGTAATCATGACTAATAAAGAATAAAATAGTAAGTTTTGTTGTTGTTAATGCCGTTCATATATTTACTTTGCAAGCAATGTTTAAAAAAGAGATGAAGATGAATAAAAATTTAAAAACCACCAATTCATTTATTACAGCACAAGCGTGTTATTAGCCAATTGGAGCAGTGGGATTATTTACGTTGTGGTGCAATGTGAAAAATACATGATTTTTATTTTTTTTAGCTATTTACAAGTGTGTGTGTGTGTGTGTGTGTGTGTGCTATGAGAAAAAGAATATGCAAAAGATAAAAGGGCCAATCAAGTTTTAGAATATGACATTTGTTTATTAGGATCTGATCGAACGTATTCAGCAGCAGAAGCTAATAAATCTATAGCTGAAGGCTTTGATTGATGACGATGATAATATTGTTGAGGAAGTTGTGGAGGATGTGGAGGTAATGTTGGCATAGGTGCGATAGGATAATGGCCATTGGATAGCTGTGTATGTTTATAGTGATCAGAAACTTGATAGGCAGAAGCTCTTCTATGTTTTATATGATGATGGTACAATTGATTATTTGATACAGATTGAGGTATGAGTGAATGACGGTGTTTAGTCAAAGTAGAATTAAGGTTTTTAGTACGATTCATTTTAGCTCTACGATTTTGAAACCAAACCTATACATATTTTAAAATGAAAATTTTTATTTTTTTCTTAGAAATATAATTAACAGGGCTTTTTAATGTAATATTTTTTTACCTGTACTTCTCTTTTGGTCATTTCTAATTCTTGTGCTAAATTTTCTCTAATCTCAGAACTTGGGGTATCCGTTTGAGCAAATATTTCCATTAATCTGTTATACTGTGCAGGAGATATCCTCTTTCTTTTCGCTTTAGATAGATGTGAATTAGCACCACCCCCCATGACTGGTGATACTGTACCACTTGACAAAATAGGTGATAAATCATCTGATGATGGCTTTAGTGGCTCGATTATATCATCATTCAATAGCGCTGATATCGCTAATGATCCTCTTCTACTCGTTTCTTTCTTTTGCATGTTTTCTTGTTTTTTAAAAAATGTATAAGAAAGAGAGAAAAAAAAAAGAATGAAAAAATATAAAATAAACAGTCTGGAAAATGAAACTTTTTTTTTTTTTTTTTTTTTTTTTTGTCTCTTAAAAAATGTTTCATATTCATATTCATATCATTATTATGTATAACCACTTATTATATATTCTTGTATTCAAACTCCTTTAAAAAAGTGATGATGATGATATGTAGACTTTACCAAATATAAAAATAAGGGAGTTCCGTGTGTGTGTAAATATACATCAGGCACAGTCTTTTGTTTATATTAGTCCCCTTCTTTTTCCTTCTTTATTATTATTATAAATTGAATGCCTACTACTAGTAACCACAGAGATATAGAAAACTACAACACAATCATAAATTCTGCTAATATATCAGGAATCGATCAATTGCACCAAAGACGAAGGCTTATATTGTTTGGTATTCTCGTTATTGTATCAATGATTTGTGTATTCATAAGTTACATAGTTTCTTCTGTATCAAAACCTACTTGTTCTGATCAAATTATTTGGATACCAAGTTGCAATAGAGAAGAATATTTTCACTCTTGAAACTACACATACACACACACATTATTCCCCCCCTCCTTCTTCTTCTCTCTAGTAGTAATAAACAGTTTTTTTTAAAAAAGAAAAAAACTCGAAATATAGAATATACGCGTCTTATGGATAATATCCCCTTTTTTGTGTAGATCTTTTTTTTTTTCCAGAATATATAATACACACAACATCTCTAGCTCTCGGTGCGACCTGCAGATTATACACACACATTTTTTTTTATAGTCACTAAATTTAGTAGTTTATTTTAGATTTGAGAGACAAAAAAAAAGGGGGGGGGGGAGAAGGCATGGAATAATTTTTTTTTACAGAATGTAAAAAAAGTTGTTTACATGGTCAATTCCATGATGGCGTTAACGACATCGTTGGCGTTGTTCTTCAAGGCCTTGACAGCCTTGGCACGAGAGACATTGGCTTGGTTGATAACCAAATCAATATCCTTCTCCTCAACACCGGTAGCATCAACCTCCTCATCTTCCTCAACGGCTTCTTCAACAAGAGCAGGTGCTTCACCTTCTTGGGTCTCAGCTTCAGCAGCCATTTGTTGAGCAAGAGCATCTTGAGCTCTGGCATTCATATCTTCAGCTTGCATTTCACCGAAAACAATGTGAGTATCAGAGTTGACACTCATGAAAACTTCAGGGTTGGCAATAGCGTAGACGTTAGCTTGACCACGAGTGAAAGTGACACGAGTGACACCTTCAACAGGCTTCAAACCAAGACCGAGGATGGCCTTACGGGCCTTTTGTTCACCACGAGATTGAGGGGAGAGGGCAGACATCTAAACAAAAAAAAAAGAGACTAATGTTAAAAAAAAAGATATTCAAACAAAAGATAAAACTGGTTCCAAAGCATCAATGAATTGTTTTAAAAAAAAGCGTGTATGCAAGTGAAAATTTAACGTTGAATTGAATTGCATTGTATATATTTTCTATCCGCTTAATTTTTCTCTCCTGTTTTGACACTTTTTTTTTTTTTTCTTTTTTTTTTATTTTGCTCGTTTAAAAAAAATCCATCCATCCATCTGTTCATTATCAACAAATATCGTCATCTGTTTTTATTTCATTGATGCGTTGGATAACCAGTTGGGTGAGACTTACAATGTGTTATGATAGAAAGAGTGACAAATAGGTATTTCCAGTCTATTGCGTTTTGGAGGGACCATCTTGCGGCGTGGCTCCTACCCCATATTTTAAAAAGCCGCGATTACTGCTTTTTTTTTTTTACGTGATAGAAAAAAAGAAATTGAAATTTACGCGAAGAATTACGATAAAAACAGGCAAGTATGCAATTGAATTATGTATACGGAGGCTATATAGAACACATGGCTATTTAAAATTGGGACGCAGTATCTCATATGCCAATTTTTTACTGTAACGTTCAATCCATTTTTCATTTCAGCATATCGAGGTTCCTTTTCTCCCCAGGACATATTCGTTTACTAGAAGAATGAAATGCTCTGCTTTTGATTAAATGTATATCTAGTTCCCCTAGCTGCTTAGTCTATCATTTTATCTTTTAACAATTTATATCGTACGTCAGCTTAGAAGCTTGAAACTGGCTTCTTTTTTTACACTTTGCCGAGTATATTACACAAATAAAGTTTCATCGGTTTTTTCGTTTTAAAAGAGCTAAAGTCTCGCTTGCAGATACTACTATTTTCATCAAAAAAAGCAAAACTGTTTAATAGAGATATATTTAACAAAGTATAGACAATACACACGTTCTATTCCCTTAAAATCATAAGCATTCTGCTTGCCTTTTTCAAACGCAGGTCCTCCTTATTTCGCCATACAATAAGAGGTCGACACTTACGTCACGAACAATACGTCACCTCCGCTTTTCTTACTTGCAGACGCAATGCAAAACACCACGCGTTCAAAGGGAAAAAAAATGTACCTTTCTTTTTTTTTTTACACTTTTTAAAAACATCAACAAATGGAGTGTCTCTTTGGAATCACAGGAAACGGGTTTGCTTTGCTTGCCGCTGATACTATCAGTGCACGTAGTATTGTAGTTATGAAGGCTACCGAAGATAAATCTCGTCAATTAAACGCGCACACCTTGATGCTCTATACCGGTGAACCTGGAGATACCGTCAACTTTGCTGAATATATTCAACGTAATATTAAACTTTATGGTATCAAGAACGGTATTGAACTTAGTCCTAAAGCTACAGCCACATTCACTCGTCGTCAATTAGCTGATTCTCTTAGAAGCAGGGTAAAGTTTTTTTTTTTGAATCTAAATACACACACACACACTTGTCATCTAAACCGTTTTTTTTTTCATTTTAGCACCCATACTCTGTCAATTTAATTATTGGCGGTTACGATACAAAGAAAGAACAACCTGAACTTTATTGGATTGATCACCTCGGCGCTATGGCCTCTTTACCTTTTTGTGCACAAGGTTATGGTGCTTATTTCTGTACATCATTGATGGATCGTTATTATAAGAAGGATATGAACCTTGAAGAGGTAAAGAAATTGATGGGCATGTGTATTCAAGAACTTAAGACTAGATTCATTGTAAACATGCCAAACTTTAACATCAAATTAGTCGACAAGGATGGTGTTCACGACGTCGAATTGTAAATTTTTTTCTTTTTATATATACTTTATAAATGTAAGAAAGGAAAAAAAGCAAAGAAGAAGAAAAAAAAGAAGAAAAAAGAAATAAAAAAAAAGAAATATATACTATACGGTTATAAAAATACAAAAAAAAAAAGGTGGAATTATATATATATTTGTGTGAGTGTGTGTGTGTATGTGTGTAAAATATATGAATTAGGTTGGTGTATGAGATTCATTTTCCAGTGCGATAACTTCATCATATTTAGGTGGCGATGAAACAGAATAAACGGGAGGAGGGGTAGAGTTTCTTGGATCATTAGAAGGTGGTTGTAACCTGTGCCAAAAGGTAGTAGTACTTCCACTGTTTGATAGACGAATAAGCGGAGCTCTTTCATTTGATCTTACATCATACATTTGACGATGAAAGATAGGAGAAGGTGCCGGTATTATATTTGATAATCTTAACGGCGTAACCATTTCTTCTTCATCATCCAAATGTTGCTGAGCTCTTGCTCTGTTTCTAATACGTATAAATGTATAAATGGCAAATGCTCCTACAACTGGTATCAGAATAATAAGCCACTGTAGTTTAGGACGGTTTGCTTCATAATGAATATCATTATCGAGATACAATGCTGTACTATTCATTCAATTAAATTTTTAGATCTACGTTAAAGGGAAAAAAGAGAGAGAGAAGAGAGAGAGAGCGTACAAAGCAAAGCATGATTCTGAATGAAAATAACTTTATTCAAGTCACATGTATTATCGATTATCACAAAATTTTAAGCCGTTCTTATGCCGACACTTTTTCTAAATAGCAGGAATAGTCTTTTGAAGGAACTCTGCAATATCTCTAATTTCCTTATCATTAGCCGAGTGAACAAGACCAGGATAAGTTTTGCGGGTAACGTCATAACCTAAAGACTCGAGCTTTTCAGCAGATTCTCTACCGTACTCTGGTTTAACAACGGGATCATTATCACCATGACACATGAGAATAGGTGTCTTTTTATTGGCATCAGATCCCATCTACGCAAAAAATTATAGTTAATAAACATATGACGATTTTGAGTAACTATAAAAAAAACTTACAGCAGGGAACTTTTTAGACATACCAAGCCATCCACTACATCCAATAATACCTCCTAACTTATACTCTGATGTCAAACCTGTCAATAACGAAACAACACAACCTTGAGAGAATCCACCGACAATAATACGGTTAGCGGGAATACCATTATCAACCTCATCACGAATAATACGGTTCACTATAGAAATTGTACATATATCAGACAACACATTTTTTTTATCATTTTACGCGTTTGTTGTCTTTACCGGAAGCTAAAGAGTTCAACATTCCTTGCTCATCTTCATTCTTGAAACTAGACTTGTCAAGACCAGAAATATCAAACCAAGCTACATATTGAAAGTTTAATAAACCCTTTATATATATATATATATTATAAATAAAAAGCTTACCGGGCATAGGGTAACCACCGTTCAAAGAAACAGATCTAACGGGACTATTATAAAAAGTTAAGAAAAAGGGGTATCATGCTATTATAAAAAAGACTTTTACGCATTGGGAAGAATCCACTTGACATAAGGAAAGAGGGTAGAAAGTTCTTCAGCCAAGAAAGACCAACCTGCTCCAGTATCTCCAAGTCCATGGAACCAAAAAACAGTAGCTGTTTGTTTAGTCTTTGCAGCAACGATGACAGAAGTTAAAGACATTTTTACTTTTTTTTAAATGAGAAAGGTTATTTAGGAATTGAAACTAAAACATTTCCTTTTAAATAAAAATCTTTTTTTTTTTTTTTTTTTTTTTTACTCGGGACTAAAAAAGTAACAAGAAGAAGAAAGAAAAAAAGGTTTTCAGAATACATTTCTTTCTTGTATTTATTATATATTTAATATGCCTATTCATCTTAGCAATCAAAGTGGTGATTCTATATATCACCGAGGAAATATACCACCGAAATCATCCGTGCTTGGTCAAAATGGATTAAACTTTTTTCCAGATCCTAGTAGTAGAGCTTATAAAGGTGTGTATACCTCAAAAGTTTAAATACTTTTTTTTTTTACTAATTAAAAATAAATAAAAATAAACAAGCACCTATTCCCGTTTGGATAGTACCACACAATGAAAATATTGCAGAATATCAACTGTCTAGTAAGAAAGTAAGTTAATTAGTTTGGTAATAGACGCTCTACACAAAAATCAAACTAATAACTTGGTATTTTAGTTTGTGTGGCCTTATGGAGGTACGGATGTCAAATTAACTGGTACATTCGATAACTGGCAAGGTATAATAGTAATTACAACGATTTGTGAAACCATGAGCAACTAAAAATTAATAATCTACTATTAGCTTCTATTCAAATGACACCTGTCAATATATCCAACTTGAACAATAATATATTTCACGTAATTGTGAAGGGATTAGATCTGTCTAAAGATGTACAATACAAGTTTGTAGTAGATGGAAAGTGGTGCTATGATATGAGGAGACCTTATGTTACTGAAGCTTGTAAGTATAATCTATATACTATCTATAAGTTAAATGATTAATAACCTTGAAAATAGCTGGTAATATCAATAATATCATTTATGCCGAAAAATAAGCAAGTACACACATCTTTTTTTTTTTTTTTTTGTTGTTCACTTTAATAAAAAGGTTACAATTTATTATGGATACAGGGGGGGGGGGGGGGTATATATGTTTATAGTGGGCCTTCTAGTTTTTCGAGTAAAGGATAGCTAATACGATAATGGAAATAATTAACAAGCAACTAAACCCAAGCGAAAAGAAACGATTTAATAATCTCCACCTTAAAGCCATCTTCATGTTTCCATCAATGTACATATTCTTACTTCCTTTTGGGTAAAAAGAACCAATCCACCAACAAGGAGGAAATATAAACCCAAACAAGAAAAAGTATGCCCCCTTTGAAAAAAACTCAGTAGATGTAGTAACAAAAGAGTGATCTGATAAAATAGATTTTTGATCTTGAGTTCCGATAGAAGAACTATCGAAATCTTGCGATAGATATGTCCAAAGCGTTGCATCTTGGTGCGGTTTATTAGGTTGCGTATTTGTTTCTTTCTCTTCTTGTTCAGTCACTGAAGGTGAATGAGCAATAATTCTAGGTGTCAATTGCGGGTTGGAAGGTTGATGAAGTAAAGACAAACTACTGTTGCACGGTTGACTTAATAAACTTTCTGTTAAGCGGTACGAAAAATCATTTTCAGGTGCTTTGTTAGACATTTTTTTTTAAAAAACAAAAAAAAAAGAAAAGAGAAAGAGAGATTGAGGAGTTACAAAAAAAAAGGCGTGGGTTTGACAGAAATAAAAGTAACAAGAACATGTGCATTGGTCCGTGAAAGGTGACTGTTATGCCTTCACAGTAACCCGATACTTCTTCAGCCAGACTCGTGGTTTTTTTGCAGCGGGTAAACTGAAAGAAAAATGATTTAATCAAGTCTCGTTTTTAAAGTTGCTGATATATACATAGTTTAAAATGATCAAGATGGATAAATAAAAAAAAATGGAAGCTAACTAACAGAATTAAAGAAACTCCATACAAGTGAAGACTTTACTCCTTTACCGGGATTTGATGTTTGTACAACCAATTTACACGCTAAAATCTGGTAAAGAAAAAAAAAATTGCAGATCTTTTCATGCATAAATAGGAGTAAGCTTCTTGATTTTAAAAAAGTACATCGCTCTGATACCAAGTAGATAAAGAAAGTTTTGATCGGCAGAAAAGGGATGTGGTACAGGCGCTAACTCTGATAAACGATGTGCCTACTACTCTATGGGAGAGAAACATCGAGTTAATTTCATTTATTATTTCAATATATCATTAACTTGAATACTTTTGATTAATACCGAATACCCAGTTTTCGTTTTAGGGATACATAGTTCAAAAACGTATTAAAACAGGGCAGAAAAGGTTTTTTTTAATAGGACAAGAAAAGTTTTATTTTTATTTTAATAATTAACAATATAAAATCGTTATGTTGAGAAGGAATGTGTAAAATGTGTGTGTGTGTGTGTGTGTGTGTGTGTGTGCATGAGTTAAGTTGTATAGTGAGTATGTGACTTTATTTATTTCTTTGCTTGTCCAACAACATCCCCAAAGTTAATATTTCCTTCTCTTCCTTTGATATGTAATTCTACACCAATAAATTTTTTTTTTTTTTCGTTAAATTACATTTAAAAATAAAAAAATTGCAAAAAAAAAAAACTTACTTAATGCACCTTCTTCTTCCTCTCTAACAGCTTCTACAACATTTTGTCTTAATAAAGCCGATACTTGATCCGCCAATTCCAATTTCTAAACCAATTACACTTGAGTTTAATGCTCTCTCACCGCATATATGTATATTTACCTCTTCCAATATATCTACATTGGATTCGTTCTTGTATTGCATAAATCTAACATATGTTTCTTTTTTGGCAGCTACAGTAATCAAATTATTATATTGTCGCTACGGTTGCATGTATAGAAAAAAAAAAGCTCCTTACCTTGAATAGCTTTCAAGTCACCTTTTTTTTTTTTTTGTACAAAAAGATGAATTTGACGGGAATAATAATAATACTATTTTATTATGCTCTTACCTACAAACACTTGTCTTTGAGTCTTTAAGAGGTTACGGTAAGCAGCAATGGCAGCTTGTTTCGACGGCGAGATTGTCATTTTTTTTATAGTTTTGGAATAAAAAAGGGGTTGAAAGGGAAAGGGGTGGAATAATGGGGTATGGCACCATGTATGGAAAAAAGAAAAAAAAAAAAAGTGACTGGTTTGAGCCAATCAAGTTTGTTTGTTAAGCATTGTCAGGAGAATATATGAAAAAGGAGCTTCTTCATATGTTTGAAAAGAATGTATTATTGAATTTTTCTATTATGGTTAAAGCAAAGCACAGATCGTTATTTAATATAATTTCTGCCCCAAATAACTTTTTTTTACCTAAAAAAAAAAGGGTTAAATTATAATAAATAGGCTTCTTGTAATAAAGGGATAATTTCTGTGACTATAGCTATTTCACACTTATTACACCTTTTTGTTTAACTGTGAGACGGTACATATCTTTTTTTTACTATCTCTTGTCATTTATTAACAATAGTTATTATTTAATAAAGAAGGGGGGATATTTCTTTTTTTTTTTACTTTTTATTTCACACATTCTTCTTTGATCCTTTTTTATCTTTTTTTCAGTTTCATATTTCTTTTCTAACTTTTTTTTTAAATCATGACAAGGGCTCGAAAAGAGTCAGCATTCCACTTAGCGTTGTTAGTTTTAGTCCAATGGATAAGCTTAGCTGTTGTCATTTTAAATGCAACAGCGTTGTTTCTTTTAAGAACTGTACAACACTCTGGTCTAGTCACTACTCATTCAAGTCCAGCAGATTACATTTTACTTATACTCGGCTCGCTTTCCTTTATTATTTCCTCTATATTTCTATTAATGCATTTACAATTACACTTTCATATCATTGACGATATACCATTTACTCCTCCGAGAGTATTGTCCGCAACTGAAGTAATCATTTCTGTCATATCAATAGCTCTTTGGACTGTAGCTACTTCCATTATACTAGCACATTCACAAGGTAATATATATTTACTCTCTTTCTATATATATATATATATATTCTTATATATACTATAGAAGATACCTCTCCGTGTCAATTCACAAGCTCACTTTATACAAAAAACCATAGTGATGTTTGCGAATTATTTGATACGACATTAATGCTTGGTAAAAAAAAAATTTAATTGCGTAAATAATTAAACAGACATAACTCAAACTCAATTTATATAATTTTAGCATTTGCGGCGGTTGGCAGTTGGGTATTAGCTTTATTAGCCACACTATTTATTTTAATCCGCTCTCCTATTCCACCCACCACTATATTTACTATCGAAGCGCCTCCACAAAGATTCTCACAGCCCATGTCAGTTTCTCTACCAGGCGAGGTATACTATCAAGAACCAACCACTCGACCTTATTATCTAGGTCATCATTCAAATAAAGTTCGACCTCTTAAAGATGATAGTACGAGAGCCGATAAAAATAGTTCAAATGCTACAAGTAGCAGTGGATCTAGGACAAGACAAACGATTATGATGTTACCGGATCAGCAAGATAGTATGGCACATACACGGTACTACTGCTATCAACCAGAAAGAAATTTAGCGTTATCATCACCTTCTGAAAACAATACAACTACAGAAGAATCATCTTCTTCTTACTACTCATCTAGGTGTCAAATACCACAAGTTGAAAGTCAAAGAACACTTTCAACGCTGGATTCTATATTTACTGGATACCCACCGATTCAACTTGATTTACCAATTATTCAACTGGGAGGTATTTCCCGAATGGATATCTCTTTTCTGAAAAGAATATAAACAGAGTGATACTCTAACCGAGATTATAAATATCTCGTATTTCATTGACTTTTTTTATTTTATCTAAGCCAAACATTCAATACACGTATAAACATGTATAAAATATATAATAAATAATATCTTACAATCTTTATATCTTAATCTTTTTTTTTTTTTCATAATATGCAGTCTTTTTTTTCGGCTTAATCCACCCCTTCTTTTTTTTTAATTGACACGCGAGGAAGGAAAAAAAAAAAAGTTTCATACCCCCTTCTTCACTTCACATCATCTCCGTGAATTAATATCGTCATTTCGTAACGATTCCGTTATTTTTTTCTGCCTCCTTTTTATATCAAACTATTATACTATTTAAAACAGTTCAGTAATCGATATTATGTCATTAGATATAAATATAATACTGCGAAACGTCAATTATTACAAGGTACTTATATCTTATATCTCTTCTTCGTTTATTATTCCCCTTTCTTTGTATTTTTTCTTTCTATCCTATCCGTACAAACGAATAGGATTTTTCATAAAGCACCTATCGTAACTACATGCATAAATAAATATATCCAAGTAAACCATAAAGACTTTAAAGTGAAAAAAAAGGAGAGGGGGGGGGGATTTTATTTGTTGTTATTTAACGCAATGGTTCGTTATCTTGTTGGAAACTTAAATATCTTTTACTTAATTTCTTGTTAGCTTTGTCTTCGATCCAACCGATCCATTTAGTGAGAAACTCTCTTTTGCGTGCTGAAGATATAGTAACGCTAGGTCCACTACTTAACAAAGTCCGAGTGTCACCAATGACGACCAGCTGACGTCTTGCTCTTGTCATTGCGACTAGAGATAACGGAACCGAAGAGTTAATTAAGGTATATAAATTACTTATTGTACAGGACTTACCATTTAATCTTCTTTTATCAGATAAAAACCCAACATTACCTTCCCTGTTCGACCTTACCATGGATATGATAATACATTCCTTTTCTCTACCTTGATATCCATCGATAGAATTAACCTCGATATGTTTCCATCTCTTGTTGATTACATTTCGCATGCTAAACACTTGAGCTGCATAAGGTGTAATAACGCCGATATGAACCTGCTCTAAACCTCCTTTCTGCATTAGAATTTCGATATGTTTTTCAACTAGAACAACTTCCATGTCATTTGCTGAGCTTCTCTCGACACCTTTCCTGCTTTTTTTAGTTTCGTGGAATACACTTGCATCTCCTGTATCGATCAGCATTAACGGAGAATTGGTACTTTCACAACTGTTTACATTGGGTAAGTCCATTAGTAAATGACCTGCGACGGATTCGTGAGCTACGAGTTTGTTTTCGTATAATTCTTGAGAGCTAAACTTCATGATTTCTTCATGCATTCGGTACTGCATAGTTAAAGTCCTTTTGATTTTTTCGCCGTGCATATACATCAACCTGTCAAATAATGTGTACGACAAATTATTTAATATCGACAGTCCTTCGGCTCTTGGATCTTGTACGTTCTTTACTTGAGATAGTATAGTAGGTGGTAACTGTAAGTGGTCACCGCACTAAACAAAACAAAAAAGTTATATAAGTCTTTAAAAAAAAAAAAAATTCAAGCGTCGTATTAACTATAGTTACCAAAATAATTTTTTTAGATTTTAATAAGGCAATCCAACAATCCGGCTCTGTTGCTTGACCAGCTTCGTCAATAATAACCACGTCAAATGTTTTGTCTTCCATCAAAGCGTTACCAGATCTAGGTAGGTAAAATATAAAACATATTAGAACTCGAAAGTGTAATCGATTTATATTAACAGCTAACCCATTCAATGTACAAAAGACCACATCAGCTTCCATAAGTAAAAGCTCTGGTTTTTTTCCTCTTCGGACTAACGTCTTTTCTATAGATCTTTCTTTCAGTTGATCGAGGCTCAAACGGTCAAGAATATCAGTGAGATCATCCAGTTCGGATCCTGCCGGGAGATATTCTTTAGAATATTCATACAGGTCGTATTCCAGCTCCTCTGTCGTTCTACTGTGAAGGTCAGGGGCAACACGAGCGATATTTCCAACTCGAAGAGTATTGATATGTTCGTATTTCATTATACGGCGAAGTATATTATCTAGTTTTTTTTTGTTTTTTTTTGTTAGAGTATATATACGTATACCATTTACTTAAAATCTACTTTACCGACAGCCGTGTTAGAAGGAGCACAAACAAGTAATCTTAATTTTTGTTTTTCGGCTAGCTGTCTAATAATCTCAATAAGTGTGTGCGTTTTTCCCGTCTATTTTTTCAAAAAAAAAGGGGGGGGGGTTAATAACCAACATTACTTGTTCTAGTAAATATTACTCACACCTAATATATAAAACAATTAAACTTTTATTTTAAAAAATTTTTATGAGTTTATCTTACCTGGAGGTCCGTGAATCAACGAGATTTTATCAGGGCCAACACAAAACTTAACAGCTTCCATTTGAGATATACCTAAATCTTGACCGATAAAATCTACCTCTTTTAAATCAATATGTCTTGGAGAGCATGAGGGTCTAAAAAAATCATTATATTCAGTTGATAAAACCAATTTTGAATTCAATTTTTTTAATGCTTCCAACATTCTGGAGAAAAGAATAATTGATGTATAAGGCCGATTGCACATTATATTTATATATATATACATATTTACCTTCTAAATGTTTCTTGACTAGGAAATTTGACACTTAAAAGATAAGAGGTAAATAAACTTGTCTTTTAAGGCTATAAGTAGGTACTCACATATTTAAAGAACCTCTGGTTGGAATTTCATTGATTGACACAATATTTACTTCAGTATCATTAATGGAAGATACAATTCCGGTAGTAGTTTCGTCAGAAGGGTCAAACCTTGAACCATAACGTCGGATTTGAACCATGTCACCTACTACGATTTTATGATTTGGCATATTAAGGCACTCAAGTACGATACGCCTTTCAAAAATGTAAGTATATATTAAACTCATACCGTTAAAAATTTAAATACCATTTTTTAGACTTGACAACCCTTTCGTTTTCTAGCTGGAAGGTCAGTAAAAAAAAAAAAGAAAAAAAAAGGTCGTCAAAGTATCGTATATATCTATTAGTTACCTAGTCCACTCAAATTTAGAATAGCAATCCCCTTCCTTTCCAGATCTCGAGGGTCTCCCAAAAGAAGTTTTCTCTCTGAGAGTAAAGAAGTCTTTTTTTCTTGATGTACCAAATCAATAAGATGGTTTACGAATACTCTTGACATCTTTTTTTCTTTTTTTATTCTTTGAGATAAAGAGACAAATAATAGTAAAAAAAAAAAACTTCAGCATTACTTATAGATGTTCGCCGTCTAAAAAAATACTTGATATAAACTAGTAAACAGCATACGAGTCTCATTCAACATTTATCTTAAATTATACATGTTAAAACGGCAAATATATATAACATCTTTTTAATCTATTTTTTTTTTTTTTTGTATGGGAACCGAAATTCGGTTTTTATTTAAAGTCCTTTAAAAGTATATTTTTAATCATAACCTAATACTCTTATCAGAAACATCAACAATAAAATTAAATTGACAACCTTTATTTATTGTTATATTTTATCTTTTATCTCATACTGTTAAACTACAATAGAAGCTCTTTTTTGCTCTTTCTTACTTCTGCATTCTTTTTCAGCCATTTAATCCAATCGTGGAGGAAAATACGATCGATGGAATAGGGGTTCTTGGGGTCATACGGAAAATATGCACCCAACGTACCAGTATCTCCTACTACTACCAACTGTCTCCTAGCTCTGGTCATAGCAACTAAAAAAAACTAGTTAAAAACCTGCTTGGAAAAAAAAAAGAAATATCACTTACCATTTAATCTTCTTCTTTCAGCCAAGAAGCCTACGTCTAGCTCCAGATTGGATCGTACTAGTGATAAGATGATGACTTCTTTTTCTTTTCCCTGGAACCCGTCCACAGTACCCACTTCAATGTTTCCCCAGTTATCATTGAGTTCTGATACTATTTTCGCGACCTGAGCCCTATAAGGAGTGATAACAGCAATCTGTTTCGGTTTAATTCCATCATTTATCAACTTGGCAATGTATTTTTTGATAATTTCAGTTTCGTAAGGATTGATCATACTTCGCTTATTCAATTTTGCGCCTCTCACTTCACTAGCAGCACTTTTATCGCTTGTATCAATCAAAATAAGAGGTACCTTAGTATTAACAGTGTCTTTGACTTGGGGTAACTGGTTCAATGTGTGCTCTGCTACACTTTCATGTGCAGTCAAGTCGCGTCCGTAGAATTCTCGTAAACTAAATTCCATAATCTTTGCATGCATTCTGTATTGAATATTTAATCGTCTTCTTATACCATTACCGCACATTGCTCGCATCCGGTCAAACAATGTGTAAGTAAGATCATTATTGTATGGCAACCCGAAAATTTTTTTGGCTGGCTTGTTTTTCTTTTCTATAATGGCTTTAACAAAAGGGGGTAGCTGCCAGTGGTCACCTGCCTATAATAAACAAAGCTAAAGTTAAAGGATATGTAACATGTGTATAAACAAAATGGAGGTCTTACTAAAATCACTTTATTTGCTTTTGTTATTGCAATCCAACAATCAGGCTCGGTTGCTTGCGCAGCTTCATCGATTATAACAACATCGAACCTCTCCTGCTGCATTTTAGTACTGCCGGAACTAAGATAACCAAAAGTTTAATTTTAGAATAGATAAAAAGGGATATTAGAATAATTACCCGTTCAAAGTAGAAAATATAACACTTGATTTCTTAATTTGCCTTTTAATATCTCTCGAAGATATACGCGTGCTAGCAACAGAAGCTAATTTCTTGATTAATTCAGCCTTGTCCTTTTTACTTGAACGACGACTATTTCCTGATCTTGAGCCGCTATTAGAGTGATTTTGTATCTCCTTTCTGATTTGAGCCGGGTCTTTTCTGATATTTTTACCAGAGCATAATACTTCTAAGGTATATTCGATGACTTCTGGCGAAACTCGTGCAGGATGACCAATTCTGATGGCGTTATGACTATGATCTAGGTACCTTATCATTAAGTTGTCTAAAATAAATAAATATTAGCATAAAAATATAGCCACATTAAAAATTACTAACCAACTGAAACATTAGATGGACCACAAACAAGAACTCTCTTATTATCAGCCACAAGCTGTCTAATCACTTCGATTAAAGTCTGAGTCTTTCCTGTCTATAGTAAATCTGTATTATATAAACAATTCATATGATTTTTTTCTTAAAAAAAAACTACTACTTACACCTTGAAATCAGTAAGTATATGTAAGTATTAATACATGATTTACTAACTAAACAAGTTTGTTTTTATATTATATTTTACCTGGAGGTCCATGAATTAAAGATATTTCAGGAGATCCCAAAACAAATCGAACAGCTTCTTGTTGATACTCATTTAAAGATGTATCGAAAATCCTTAAATTTTTTATTTCCTTTGGTTTTGAAGGGTTTCGCATTCCAAATAAAACTTTGAATAAAACAGGTGTATTATTTGTTGTTTGGAGTAAATCAAGATTCAAATTGGCCAAATTCTTTAAAATTCTAAGTACAATATACGATTTAGTATAGAGTATTAACTAAACAACTTCATAAACAGTTAAATACCTTTCATGAGATATATTACTCGATAGCAATACACTATATAATTTAATACTAGAACACCTTTTTTTTTAAAAAAGAAAATACATTCATATTTACATTTGACACTGATCAATTAAACTTGTATGCAACTTGATTGATTCTTCTTTCTTATCATTATCACTAAGGTATAAAATGATTCTCCACTTATTGATATTAATAATTATACCGAACCAGAACAAAGCTTCATTTTCTTGAGTAGAACTATAGTACTTTAAAGCGACAAAATCACCAATTTTAAACTTGTGTTGTGGCATAGGAACCTGTTTATCGTCTTCATCTTTAACTTCAAGGGTAATATTGCTTTATAATAAAGTTAAACAGAGGACTTGATAATATAACATTTACGCTTACCTGCTATCAGCAATTCCCGGTTTGACATCTATTAATTTATAGTATATAAGTATAAGCAATTAATCGGTATCACTTCTTTTATCGTACCTATTACATTCAAGTTTATAATCGCTACACCTTTATCTTGTAAATCCGAGGGTGTTCCTTTTAGAAGCTCTTTTATATCCATCTTTTCTATATACATCTCTTCTTGGACTAAGCCCATTAAGTGGCCTACAAAACGATTAATATCAGATTTCATAATTTCGTTTATAAAATAGAAACAAAAAGATAAAAAAAAAGTTGATAAATAACAATGTAACAAATCAATCTCTTTTATACTCGGAAAGTTCGAGAATATAGTTGATACTTTATCTCGCTTATAGGTTCACCCAGGGGCCACTTTTTTTTAGTTGGGGGAACTGTAAAGAAAACATAAACAACACGTGTACCTAATAAGTGTGTATGTATTATATATTATAAATTGGCTACTTTGATTATGCTATTTTCATCTTAAATAAAAACAGAATCGCAAAGTTTCCATGCAAACAAACAAAAATTGATTTTGCTATTATGATCCGTTAGTTATAATGTGCATCAGACATCTCGTCTGCCACTATATTATCCAACTAACTAAACATTGTCAGCCCTCACCAATTAGTAACTTTCCACCAAAGGGTATATATTTTTTATTTTTTTCAGATGATCAACATCCGCAAAAGGTCGTACTCCGTTTCGGATCTATTCTCGGTGTATATTTTAAAGTTTCCCGAAAATACCTTATATTTTATTTTGTGTACAGACACATCTCGGTTATCCTCAACTTGGAAGACAATGATTAATTGTACTTTTTATAAATGAATCAAGTGATATTATAATATGAGCCACCATAAATCTTATTTCGAGTAGTTATACAGGCGTAAATAATGGATCACCAAGAAAAGAACCCTCATTTTTTTACAAGTACACAACTAACAACATTTTTATACAGATTATCTACTTTTTTTTATTTATTTTAAAAATATACTTTTAAAACAAAGAATATTAAGCATGCTTGGGCTTCATTCTATCGACAATTCTGTTAAGTTTAGGTAAAACAAGGTGTCCTACTAAAAGTCTGGATAAAAGAAACAAGATCATTGTAAAAATAATAAAGAGTTCAGCAATACAGAAATGACTAATGGATGTACCAATTTCGAGCCAGCTTCCATAATCAGTGACAAAGAAAAAGAAATTAATAGTTTGGATATCCGTAATACTCATAACAGCCAAGAACAACGTAAAAGGTTGAAGATCAATACTTGTACTAAGAATACCAAGAACAGATGAAGCGACAAAGAAAGGAATAAGGATCTTGATGATAAGAAGTGCTCCCATTAAGAAAGGGTCGAAAATAGTAGTGAATCGGTATACACTTTCCAACGAGAAACTACCCATAGAGGCTACATTACCCGTACCAAAGAACGCAACATCCATAAAGAATAAAAATATAAGAACTGCGCGTCCATCACTGGCCTTAAGAGAGCGTGCTGAAGATTGTCGATGCTCGTCATAAAGGTTACGTTCCACTTCGAGCCAAATCAATACAGTGCTGCAGAAGAATACATAGAACAAGAGTTCATAGGAGATACTGAGTAAAGTCATAAGAGGACCGAAAGCGAAACAAATCACCAGCAATCTAGCCAAATAATCTTCATTGGAAGGGCCACGGTATACAAAGGGGAAAATACTGGACATACCAATAATTACCCAACTAGCAACTTGATTAAATGCAGGAAGACCTTCACGTCTTTGAAGGCTAACCGAAGTAGAGTAAACCAATACAATACTGGCAATAATAACAGCCAATTGAATATGCATGATTATATTTAATCTACCGCTAATACGATTTTTCTTTACAAGATTTCGTAAGATAAAACCACCAGCAATAACACCTAAAATGCCACCACAAACTACAACAACGATATTCTCACCCTTTTCAACAGGTAATAATGTAAATATACTAGTGCAGATACAAGAAATTGTCCAGCCGATAACAAGAGACTTGTGCTTTCTGTGTATTTTACGAGGCATGATCAAAGGCCAAGCGGCCAATACCAAGAAGATGGCGGTAAGAACCTCACGGTAAAAGTAACTACAGACAAGTGCTTGTAAAAACAATAAGGATGCTGTAAGAGTGACGAAAAAGTTTGCCGCGCCTCCACGAAGACATAGATTTAAAGCTTCGATCAAGTATCTGTAATTATGGATGATACGGTTCCAAAAGAAGACAGGGAAAAATACGTATGCATAGTACATGGTAGGCATCTTTTGAATCCAGAGCATAGACGAAAGACAAGAAAGTACGATAACAGAGAGAACATCAAGCAAGATACCAGATTTAATTGACATTTTAACAACACGGCGAGAAGCAAATACATAACTACGGATAACGAATTGAAGACAAAAGATACACCAACCGATATAACCAGCAGTAATAGTACCTCGTAAGAACAACCAGTCGTAGGTTTGAAAGTAACGAAGACCTTCGAGTGATAAAGTCATAAGGTCCCTCGATCTTTTTTCAGCAAGTGTATAATGTTCCTTTTCGATAAGACTTAAAATTTCAGACAAGATAATATCAGGATGATTACTGCCTGATAATCCACTAAAAGGTCTAAAAAACAATTCATCTCTTTCCTTTTCATCTAATATACATATATTTTTTTAGCTGTTTAGTTTTTTTTTTACTGTAATTTTTCACTCACTATGTTTTACAATGTATTGTTCTAATATTTGACGTGCATTAGAAAAAGCGGCTTCAGCCTTACTCTTTTCATCACCTTCCAAATAACTTAATGGGAGCTCTCCTACTGAATTGACAGGAAGATCAATACCAATCAAATGAGCCATCAAAGGAGCAATATCAGCTTGATGAATATCATTACGCTGAATATCCAATAACCCCCAAGAAGTAGAAAACTCATCATGTCCTAATCCAGAATTAATGGGCTTACAAATACCAGCACCCCAAGCGATCATAGGCGTGCGAGTACAGTCAGGGTGTCCATCACCATGACCACCACGATTATTCATACCATGATCCGCAGTAAATACATAACTGGTACGTCCATCATTACTATAAAACTCCTCGATCAAATCAACCATTTCCTTGACACCTTGATCTACTATTTTAATGTTATTTAAATATTCCTCTGACATTGGTCTGAATGCGTGTCCGTTTGTATCCAATCCAAGTAAATGAAGGAAAAACACGATCTTCTTTTCGTGTAATTTTTGATACAAGACGGGATCTGTTGTAGCATTTTGAAATAACTCTCTAACATGATCGAAAACCCAAACATCCAATCTTGACGCCTCTAAACAAAACCAAAAAAAAAAAAAAAAAAAAAAAACGTGCGTAAATAATATGTAAAAATAAAAACAGAAATTGCTTTTTCTTTACCTCCAGAAAAATCCTCGTATTCATGCGGATACATAAAAGTTTCAACTCTACTAGGATCACTAGCACCGTGTTGAAACATGGGTAAAATATCTGGTGAGCCGAAAGACCAAGTATGTTGCGACTGATTAAATACAGAGTCAAAGTTTACAGGATTCATGGACCAACCTAACGTAACACATATATCAATTGAAAGTTTTAAATATACTACATATAAAACATATTAGTTTTACCAGTTGTTACAGCACTGACATCTTCATAAAAACCAGCAATAATAGCTACATGCCCAGGTCTAGATTCAGTAGGTACACGAGTATGAGAAACACCCCAAGTACCGTCCGAGTTAACTACGTTACGTAAAAAGGGAGCTCGTGTTTCTCCAAACTCGTCCAATTCAAATAATTTATCCGCTCTTAATCCATCACCTAGAAAGTGTTCATGTATTAGTTGTCTTTGTCCTTCTTATACGTATTGTTGCACTTTACCAACAAATAATACAAGTCGATCGGCAGGTGCTTCCAAAGGACTTTTATGAGGTTTCATGCCATGAACAAGAGGTGAAGTAAAATAAATGTCGAATATACTAAACAGATAAACAATGTGAAATATCACACCGATCAGTAGCAACCCCTCACGCGTCAGCATCTTGGTTTTTATTACTATTGAAAGAAGAGTTGGTATGTTTTTCCCTCTCTCTCGAAACTTTAGCAGTTTATATAGCTGGTAGCCAATTTTGTTTTTTTTTAGCCAATGGACACGTTAAATTTCTTAAAATTTTGGAAAGACGGTAACGCGTTTTTCCCTTTAAAGAGGCAATTAGGAATGTCATCATAGGATATGTTTCAATGGTTTATTTTGAACAATAAAAAGTCCAACTCATTCTAAATAATAAAAATAATCTATACTTAAATAACAATTTAATAAATATCAGTAGGATCCCAGCAGAAACGATGAGGTTCTGTCTTATGAATATCGTCCAATGCATCCATATCCTATACAAACCTTTTAATATATATTGTTTTTCGTATATACATGCGTTTCTACGTACCTCTTTTGAAAGTTCAAATGAAAAGACACCAGCATTCTGTTTAATTCGAGCAGTTGTTTTTGATTTCGGTATAATAATCCAACCATGTTGTACAGCCCACCTTAAAAGCACTAAAGCACATGGTTGTTGTACTCTCTTACTTACTAGTTTCAAACTAGGCACATTGAGCTCTCCATTAATCAATTTACCTTCACCTAAACTAGAATAAGCCTGTACTTGAATATGGTGTTTCTTACATAATTCAAGGACGTCAGGTTGGTAAAGACAAGGATGAAGCTCGAACTGATGTACGTGAGGAATCACAGTACATACTTGAAGTAAATGTGCCAAGTGTTTTGACGTATAGTTGGATACGCCAATATGTTTGACTTTACCTTCGTTGTGAAGCTTTTCTAACGCTTTATAACTCTCAGTACGGTTTTCTTGATTGATAGGATCGTGTAATTTTTTCTTGGTAGTGCTATATTGTTTTACGAGGTTAGATATATTTTTTCGCAGCCTAATAAAATAAAAAAAATAAAAAAAACCTTACCCAGGCCAATGGATTAAATAAAGATCAAAATAGTCTAGCTTAAATCTATCAAGAGAATCATTGACAGCTATTTAAAAGTACATTAGCAAAAAAAATCATACTATACTAGAAACTATAATATGTACCTTTATAGCAAGACCCAAAACCTTGATCTTTAGGAGCTAAGTACGAAATAAAAACATTTAAAAACTTGACGTATATTTAAATTATTAGCTGTTTGCCTAGTTACATAATTTCGAGGTAATAAAAAGATCGCTTCGTTTGACTCCAAAAGACGGATCATCAAAAATTTCTTGTAATATTTGTCCTAAAACCTCTTCGTTTCTATACACTGTAGCAGTATCTAGTAACAACCATAGTTTAGCATAAGTATTTGTATATATTTATATATTATGCTGTTCTACCTATTAAACGATACCCAGAACGAATAGCTTCGGTTACAACAGGTCGAAGTTCTTCTATCGTATACATACGATAAGTTCCTACTATATCTCTTCTTTATTTAGAAACACGTAATTATTTTTTTACTATTACAAAAACTCACACCCAAGAACAGGAATACTATCGCCATTGTAAAGCTTTTGAAACAATGTCATTCTTACAGTAAAAAAGAAAAAATAAAAAACGATTTGTTTTAAAGACATTACCAATATTTACAGCTTCCGCAATATAAAAAGTCACGAATAAAATCCTGCATTTCGTGCCACCATCATGCCAAACTCTTTTTTATCTCTTTTATTCAAAAAATGAAATTTTGGAAAAAAGAAAAGGCTAAATCAACCAATCCATTTGAGACAGACAGTGATAATAGTAGTCAGTTCTCTCATACGGCTACACTAACAGAGCCCACAGAGAAACCTAGTCGTCATAGTTCGTCCGTCAAGTCAAGTCGTTACAGTACACCGTCACCGGAACCTATAAAGAACTACTCTCAAAACCGTCGTAATTTATTTGACAGTGTCACGGAACCTACACAAAGATATGATTCTAGTGGTCAAGAAGACGCTTACAATTCAAGTAAGTTGAATGACAATGAAGAAGATCAAGAAGTAGCTCAAGTTCAACGACAGATTCGTAATGTCAAGCAAGACTCATTGGCAAGTACTCGTAACGCTTTACAAAAAATTAGTGAAGCAGAAGCAGCTGCCACAAATACGATGGGTATGCTGGGAACTCAATCAAGTAAGTAACTTTTTATTTATTTATTTTTTTCGTTCTGTGACTAAAATAAAATTCTCCTCTGGATATAGGCCAAATTGCCAATGTAGATCGTAACTTGGATTTATCAAAGGGTTACTCTGACAAGGCTTCATCACAAGCTGGAGAACTTAAACAGCTGAACAGGTCAATTTTTATTCCGGTGATAAAAAACCCGTTTAATAAAAGCTCACGAGAGAGAAAAGCAATGGAGAAAATCAGTCGGGAGCACAAAGATCATTTAAACGAAAGAGACGATATACGTAAATTTGAGTATGAGTCTAGTGCTCGATTCGAAGACACGCAACGTAAAGTAAATCAAGAAAAGATAACGGAGGGTTATCATCGTGGTCGTACACAGTCAGATCGCCATCGATATCAATTTGAACCAGATGAAGAAGATGATGCCATAGAAGACGAAATTGACACTAATTTGGATTTACTTGGTGATGCAACTACTAGACTTCGTACAATGGCTGTATCTATGAACGAAGAACTCGGTAGTCAAAACAAACAATTAAATAAGCTTAATAAGAAAGTAGACCCTATTAGTGCAAAACTACTGTCTACTACACATACATTAGATTCAACAAAATAAAAAAATTTAATGTACTTTTTTTTTATTTGCGTTTATGTATATGTAAATTCCCCCTCTTTAACAAAATAATTTTTTCTTTGCTTTACTCTTTATCTTCTTCCATATAGTTAGGGTTCTTTCGTAAAAGTACAATACCCTCCAAAACAGGTGCCAAAGGAATGTCTACACACACACAGAAAAAAATTAGTAAACTCCCCCAAAAAAAACAATTAAAAAAAAACTTACATTCTTCAGTTGCAAGTTCAGCACGTTCTGAGTGAGCAAGAAGGACAGGGGTAGAATGTGTTTGGAAACCAGTAATTGTCTTTGGTCGACCAGCTTGTCCAACAACATCCACAGCTTGGCCAACACGAACAGTAGCTGGTAGGCTTTCGACATTTTCATCAAATGTAATTAAGAAACGAGGATACATGGCAGTAACAAGGGAATACAACATGTAATGATACTTTCCAAAAATGACTATTTTAAAAAAAAAAAAGTTATTAGTATATACTTGTATATATAAGAAAGAAAAAAAAAAACTTACAGGTTTTATGATCAGTAAAGGCAATAATACTCGTCATTAAACCAGCAATAGCAACAGGTGACATAATGGAACGATCAGTATGGAAAGGATTTAAGGTCATAGTACCCTTAGCCATATGTAAAAGGCCTTGAGCAATACGAACCATAAACAGACTAGAAGCATCCTTGTGATAGAAACTAGCAAGTTGTCTCAACATTTGTGCAAGACGAGCATTGTTTGTACCGGCACCAACGAGACCCATAGCAAAGATGGCACTAATAGCAACTTCGCTATCATTATCGTGAGAGTATTTACTAAGTGTATCGAGAATAGAGACTTGAGGGTTAGATGCACACAAGAGACCGTATGCTAAAGGAACGGTCTTTCTAATAACAGGTTCACCATAATGCATCAAATGGTTGAATGTACGAAGAGACATTTCAGAACCAACTTCTTCACCCATAGCAATCAATGCAACGCCAAGAGTAGCAAATCCTTGGAAAGTATCATCTTCCTTTTCCTTATCCAAATGATCATTACACATATGAAGCATCTTTTGTACCTTCAATACGTTACCAGTACCAGCATAAGATAAGGCTTCAACTAAAACTTCAGCTTCCTTACCGAGAGGATGTTGAATAGCCTTCAAGGTTTCTAAAGTAGCTTCAGAAGCATCTTGCTTACCAAGGTACAAGAGACCAAGACCCAAAGCCATAAAACGAGACCAAGTATCCTTAAGTTCAGAATCTTCACGTTCCATCATGGTTTGTAAAATAGCACTAGTAATTTCTCCTTCACAAGATCCAACAAAAACTAAACCAAGAGATAAAGCAGCTAAAGAAGAAAGTTCCATACTTAAACTAGTGTCACTGACAATAGATAAAAGTAATTCAGAAATTTCTTCACGGGCAGAACCAGCATAAGCAAGACCGAGACTAAATAATAATACTATTAGATTACCTTCTTTTTTTTTTGCTAAATAACAATATAAAAACTTACCCAAAGATAGCAGCTTGCTTGACAGCAAGACTACCGGTTTCTAAATGCTCAGATAATAAAGCTAAAGCAGGATCAGATTCTTCACGTACACCAGAATTCAAAATACCGATACCGAGCAAAGCACCAGCCTTAATATGATCATCAGTAGAATACATGTACTTATCGATTAAGCTTAATCCAGTTTCAATATCCCAAAGACAAATCAAACCTAAAGAAGCGGTGGCACTAGTCATACCGTGTTCCTTTGTCTTGTAAATCCAAGAAGAATCGTTATCGTCTTCAGTGACCATCAACTTATCCTTACAAAAAGCAGCGTTGACAAAAGCATTGACAAAGGTAGAAGATAAATTGTTACGAGCAGAATCGATGCTACCACTGAATGCAGTACGATGGTTCTCTAAATGACTCTTGTAAATATCCTCAGGTACCTTGGGTTCCATTACATCTAATTCACGAGCAAGAGCAAGGAAGTAACGAGAGAGGTTGGTGTTGTTAATACATCCATTCAAATCTGCGTCCTCAGTTTCAATATAAATTTGTTGACGAGCAAGTTGGAATGCCATTTGTTTCTTGAGCAATCTATTTTAAATACCATCATATTAGATATATACAGCACATACAATGTCTTTAATATCACTTACGGGTCAGGACATTGTTCAAAATCTTCCTTGATTAATTCCATATCACCAACACGAATAGACAAATTGAGAGCTTGAGCATACTTTTCTTGTTGACGATAGATAGTACGAGCAGTCTTGAGGAAATCAAGATCATCAGGAGGAGCTAATAAATTGACACAACCAGTCATATAAAGACAGACACGCTCATAAGTATCTTTATCAACAAAACGAAGTAATTGATCGATAGATTCCACTTCAAGCAAGAGATCAACAGCATCAGCTTCAGCATTATGTTTAAGGAAGAAGGGAACGATCTTCATGGACAAAGCAATTAATTCTTCTGTAGATTGATCGTTTTCTAAACGTGTTTGATATTCTTGCATAATTTCACCAGACAAGTGTCTAACATACTCATGTCCCCAAGAACCAATATCCTCTTCAGTAGAACCAAGTAATCTATATCTTAAAGCTTCGCATTGACCTTCCTCAGCGTAAGTCATTGAAAGAACAGAAAGAATATCTGCAAACAACTTCTTATCGGCTGAATCCTCCCATGACTCGTGAAGTTGCTTTAATAATGGATAGAATTTACTCAAAAACTTTAAAGGCTTGGGTACAGATGTCATTGAACTGGTAGAAGTACGAATAGCTGTACGTAAATGTTCAAGTGCAGGACGATGAAGTTCCTTATTAGTATCCTATTTATTTGAAAGGGAAAAAATCAGTTACCCTCCACTCTGTTATTTCTCTTTTATATATATATATATATATATATATAAGTACCTTCAAACGTTCAACCATTAATTCTAATTCATTTTTTAATTGTTGATCCTCTTCAGACTACAATAATAAAAAAGATAATTAGAAATACAACTTTTTTTGTCATCAAGTTTTTTTTTATTTTATTACCAAATCTTCGTCCTCTTCCTTCTTGTCATTTTTATCCTTCTTTTCGTTTTTAGGAGTCTTTTCCTCAACCTTTGTCTCGGTGGGTTGTGTGTTATTTTCTTGCTTCTTTTCACTGACCATTGGATGTATTTAAAAAAGTAGATTCAAAAGAAAAAGAAAGATGGGTTTAATGTATTCGCGTTATTTTTTATTTCACTTAAGAGACTATGAACGCGCAACTGGTATACGTCACCCCCGCCCATTTCAGATGGGGTTTAAAAATTAACAAATTGGCTACTTTTTTTTTCTTCTTCTTCTTCAACTCTACATGGTATTATCCTTGTGTCGGGCAGGTGTCATTATTTCTGTTATACAAGAATTTACTCGTTTGGTGGTAAGAAAAGGTACTCATTTGAAATAGGCTCTCGCCCTAGCTCAAAAGGTTTTCGTCGAAACTAGCACGCATTCTTTTTATAAAAAAAAAGAGTGGATTGGAATCGTTGAAAATGGGGAGAGAATTAGTCGCAACTCTTTGAGCTCGGGTTTTCTCGTTTTCTGTAATGGCGTTAATTTACCTTACACTTATAAGTACTGATGGAGAAAGTGTCTACTACGCTAGGGATTACTCTTTTGAAATCAGCCAGGTGGTCAACAAACTTGTAAGCATATTCTTGCGCTACGTGATACTTGTCTTAAAGCTTCTTCTTGCTCTTCCAGTTGATTCTCGTTGCGGTTCTTGAGTCTAGGTAAAAAATCTGTTTGTAATATTCCATCAAGACGGACGGGTGGGGGCAGTCGAGCACACATTTTATATGTATCATCTATTGGATTATGTTGGTTAACTTTAGATGAATGATATAACTTGGCCACAGGGGGTTGTAGTTATTCATTATGAGCACACACACTTTTTGGGTCTTGAAGAGTTTCCACCTTCTCGTGGTAAGACCTGTTAACCATTACTATTATTTTAATAGTATTTGGGAACTGAGAGGAACTCGCTTTTTTTTTATTAATCCGCAGCGTCCTTTTTTTTTACATATATTTTTGCCCTAATCATCACACAATAGAACGATGGAATTTAGATACATTGGAATGAGTTTTTCAAGAGTAAGATAATGACTGTCGATTAGGGCGTATGACGCAAAGATGATTGAAACGATACTCCATTTAAACAAACCCTCTGAACGCCGTATGTATACATATTAGACAGTTGTAAATAAACATATAGTCTGGAATAAAGTTATGTTCCTGTATAAACCAAAATGTCCCCTTCTCCTACTGATAACACTACTATACACTTGTCTAAAACTATTTGCTTTTATAAATCACGATTTATGTATTGTATCGTCACTTGGAAAAAATACCTGTGATTGGCTTACAGTATAACTTTCAGATCACGAAGAAATGAAGTTTCGCGTTCGATAAAGACATTACTCGTAACTTGAGTATAAAGAGAAGAAGGGGAAAAGGGGAAAGGTGTACCTTACTGGAAGGGGACCGTCCGCTTTAAAGTTACAGGAGTAAGAGTTACAAGGACTCTCCCATTATATTTGATAAGGAAGTAGGAAGAATTAGATATATATCATTTTATATACAGTAGCGGCTCTGTTTAGGGGTGACCTGATTTAAGGGTAGGATAGATTTAAGGATAGATTTCTCCAGAACATCTTCGGTCCCCCGGCTTTAACACCTCTATCACCACTATTCGATTTAAGGATGGAATCCAACTTCACAAAACTACTAAATATATAAAATAAATTTAAAGTGATAATAAAAAAAAAGTCATTTATTTTATATAAAAAGCGTCTAGTCTTCAAAAGTGTACAATCAGATCAATATTATTAAAACAAAGGGATAATAATCAAACTGCTAGAGAGAGGATAATAAAATAAACCTTGCAAAGTAATCATACTTGAATGGAGCGCGTATCAGTGGCGAATCTTTAGAAGTTTAACTAGGAAAAGTAATTAAATACAGACTGTTGCTAAGTGATGAAAGATTGGAAAGAAATACAGTGTAAGCCAAATAAAGTAAATGCAAAGATATCTTTTAGTCCTATATATCATAGCTAGCAGTTTTTAAATACATTGTTATGTGGTATTCTAATAAATAGCTTTGTACTATTTTAGTTGACATCAATAAAAAATTTAATAGAATTTAATGTTTGAGCTCTTGCAAAAAACGATACACAGCATATTTTTTTGTACAATAACTTGGAAAAGCTCAAAAACTATCTAAAGTAATACCATAGATTGCTGTTTATCCATTATCTACTTAAAAACGCGTGTTTTTAAGTGAAGGTATAGAAGTAACTTCTAAAAAAGGTCATTTTTCGGTGATCGAAATAAGATGTTCTCATCGTATGATTAAACATCAAGAAATGATTCTTTTACCCAAGTTACTTAGTGAAAGTTACTCTTTAGGATGTTTTCTTTAATACAAAAATTAAAAACCGCATGTTTTTCATATTTTTTTCGATTTTATATTTTTTTCTTCAGTCGATCATTATTGATCATTTTTGACCATTTTGGGGGTCAACCCCTTTTGTATTTTTGTGATTATTTCCAAATTACTCAATATCTACTTTTTCTTTATTTGTAAAAAAAAATGATAATAAAGTGCTCTTTTAGGCGCATTTAATCCATCTAAAATCATATTTTTAATTAAAATACTGAACGAGTAATCATTGTTCTAGACGTTTTTTTCCCGCTAAAGTTTGAGTTAAGCGGTCCTTAAATTAACGATTTCTTTAAAGCGCGTTTTCTCGCCCAGTTTTGGATGTAGCACTTTCATTTATATACATCCAATATACAGTTTTTAAATATCTACATTCAGTGCTATAACTAAACATGGTAATAAAAAACTACATTTTATATAATCGCGAAGCTCTGAAAATGGTTACACGATGTTACACTAAAAAAGTGTATTTTTTTCCCAAAAAAAAAAACGTCTAAAACAGCGATTACTCCTTCAGTTTTTGCATTAAAAGTATGATTTAAAATGTATTAAAAGAGTCTAAACGAATTCTATATTATGCATTTTTTTTTCACAAAGATAAACAAATTGAATCCGGAGTAATGGTGAAATAACCACAAAAACACAAAAGGGGTTGACCCTCAAAAATGAAAATCGAAAAAAAAACTAAAAAATTCGTTTTTAATTTTGTTTATCAAATACATAGTTGAAACAACTTGGGTCCAAAAAGCGTTTCCTGTTTCTTTAAAAAATAAAAACCAATATTTATTATAACTGCATTGATTTCTTATGTGAGCGATTATTTAAAGTCAGGTATCTCAGTGAGCTTTTTCTTTAGAAGTAGATTATTCATTGCACGATAATAAGGGTGGATTTTCTTCCGCATTTCGGCCGCCCTTAAATAGAGCTGCTACTGTAATAGCAATTTTCAGAGGAAGGTAGGATGTAGCTAATACTAGTGACACCATTTCTCATTGTCCTTTTTAAATCATTGTACTTTGAAGAAAAAAGCGAGAAATATTAACTGATCTTGTAATAAAACATATAAATAACTTGCCTTTTATTTTATTTTATTTTTTAAAAAAAGGGTGCCCTTGCTTGTACTGTATCTAAAACAGTTAGGACGCTGTACTTCTTTTCCAACTTTTTAAAAGGGATGAAGTGCTAAATTTCTTTGTAAAAGAAGAAATACTAGAGTTGCATGATTGGGAATCAGGAGCTAAAGTTGATATATCTATTATACTCTGCTTCTGTCGCGTACGATAGCGTGGTGTAGGTGGTATAGGGTTTTTTGGAGGAGGCGTAAGTGGAGGAGAGATAGGTCGCATATGTTTTGACTGTCGTTTGAAATCGGATCTACTAGTCATCTGTGCCAGCATATCGATAGACGACCTATCGATCTGACGCCGTGCTGTCAATAAAGAGTGTGTGGTTTGCCGCTTACTTAGGACTTCTATCTTTTTTAAAAGCTCCTTTCTTTCTTCTGTTAGTTCCGTTAGTATCTTTTTCTTTTCTATAAGCTCGACACTTTGTAAGTCAACTAGAACGTTTAATAGCTCGTCATTACTATTACTGGTGGGTAGTGATTTTGTTGGTATATTTTCTTCTGCTTGATTTTCTAGTGTAAGTATTATTTCTTTTTGCTCCTGTATAATGGTATTTAACTTTTGAATCTTGAAACGTTCAGCTTCTAGTTGTACTATATAATGAGAAATCAAATGGTGCGTTGTTTGCTCGCATTCAATAACTTTTGTACGAAACTGTTCTATTTCATTATGTGTTTCTTCTGGTATGACATCGTCATACGTGTAGTATGCTAATAAATCGTCTACAAAATCGGAATAGTATGACTGGTCATTATCTACTACGGGTTGATGATCTTGTTCTAGTTTCTTAATTTTAGCATTTAAATAGTTGATATTACGTTCATAAGTTTTTGTTTGCATAAATAGAGTTGTTTGCATTGTTTGGTCTAGTCGCTTATAGCGTAATTCAGTAATACTACACTGTTTTAGTGATTGCTTTATTTCGTCTGGTAGCAGATAAATGATGGAACGGCCCTTTTTAAGATAATATTTACGTTTACTTTTAAAAACGGGAGAAGGGATAGGTATCTTGCTTGGTTTTCGAATACTTTTAGATCTGGATACGCCATAATAGTGTTGATATGCAATTTTGTCTGTGTTTGAGAAACCAGTCTGAGCTTTTATGCCAAGCTTCATTTATCTCTTTTTATTTTAAAAAAAATTAAGGAGTCTAGTATATATAGAAAAGAAAAAGCCGTAAAAAATAAACATGTATTACGCACTCCTTATTATAGAAGAAGCGAACAGCGATTTTATTATTTAGCGTCCTACATGATTATTTATTGTACTTTTACTGAATAATATATGTAATTATTCTTCTTTGTTCTAGTCTATATATATAACCTATATCAAGTTGCTTTGTTTAAATGATTGTAAACGGTATTAGTCTCTTATCGTCTATATTTACAATACGCTTCAATTACGATAAACTTTAAATTACCCATATATAGCGTCTTATCCCGGACGAGCCTTCCCCCCCCCCAGATTTATTTTTTTATAAAGTTACGTTATTGACAAATCTCTTTTCTATGTGCCTAATAGTACAGTTTTAAATAATACCATCATTAACCTTTTATTTCAGCATGAATTCAATAGTCAATAGCATGATTTTACTTTTAATTGACAATCCCATATACCCTTTTCTTTATTGCCTGAATATTCTGAGATTGAGATATATCCGTATGATTCTGATTGACTATATAATATTAGTTACTATATTCATATATATTTCAATCACTTGAAATATTTCCACGTTAGGTTAACTTATACGCTCGTTCATTAGCACGCCACATTGATGCATTCTTACTAAATAATAAAAAACAGATCAGCTGAATAACCATATAAAAAACCGAAAAAAAAAGATATGCGGATCACCCAAACTAAGACGGATAGTGGAATCCTCAATAAACCCGTAGATAACCGATCTATATATATACATATTTGTAATGACATCCCCTCCCCCCACCTTTGTGAAGCGGAATATACGTTCCAGTGTAAGGTATTTTGTAAGATTTCTAATAATAATTTCTGCACAATCAATTTAAAAAGTGGAGACAGAATGTGGAACAGGTTTTTTTGTGTAACATGAGCTCAACATGCATTAAAACCAAACTGCTCTTAAACATATTAATTTTACTGTCAATGACAAAAGAAAAAAAAGGGAGAAACATATAAGAATACAATACGTTATTCACTTGAATACTTTTTACGCTTAACCTTATAAAAACGATTCACGAAGCTTACTCTCCTGTGACTTTCATACGACAAACAACCAACACAGGCGTTTTACTCCCCGCTTAACCGAACGCGAAATAAGAAGGTTCAAAACCTGCCAATCGTGACGTCACGACTTCTCGGCTTCTGGGAGGTTGTAGTTAGATCTGCGCTGCCAACCATATTGCAAACCTTCTCTCATCACCACATTGTAAGTAGCATGTAACAGCGTAGAGAAGAGGGAGAGGGGTGTAGGGGACGATGGATATATGGATGGATGATTTAGACGAATGGATGAATCCAAAAAACCTGAAATTATCAATCCTTATATTTTTCGATATTTTGAGTTATAAAAAAAAGGAAAAGAGAGAGAGTGAGTGAGTGAGAGAGTATAGAATAAAGCAAAAAAGAGTTGAAAGGGATAACGTTGAAATATAACAACTGACTTTTTTGTTTTTTTTATTTTTTTGCTTTTTTTTTTACTTTTTCACTTGAAAATATTCAGTAAAGACACACAATATGCTTGTATCTAAGCAGAACAGAAAGGCAATCTACGAAGCTCTCTTCAAGGGTAAAAAAATGCAACTTTTTGGAACCTTTTTTTTTTAGATTTGCTTTCCTTATATTTATCTTATTTTTGAATTGAAATATAGACGGTGCTTTAGTCGCCCCCAAGGACTATAACCTTCCCAAGCATGCTGATATCGATGTTCCTAACCTCGAAGTCATCAAGCTCATGCAATCTTTGACCTCCAGAGGTTTCGTCAAGACTCAATTCTCTTGGCAATGGTATTACTATACTCTCACTGATGAGGGTATTGACTATCTCCGTGAATGTATGTATCTCTTTTTATTTTATTATGTGGTATAGGGTACTGACTTTTTTTGATATATAGTCCTTCACTTGCCCACTGAGATTGTTCCTGCTACTTTGAAGAAATCCGCTCGTCCTGCTGCTCCCCGTCGTGCCTGTAAGTATTTGGATACATTTAAATGAGTATATAGACGGGTAGCTAATATTATATAATAGTCGGCGGTGAGGGTCGTGAAAACCGTGGTCCCCGTGCTGACCGTGGTGAATACCGTCGTAAGGAAGGAGGTGCCTCTGGTGACTTCAAGCCCGAGTTCCGTGGTGGTCTCGGTAAGATTAATAAATACTAATGTATATTAAAATAATTTACTTATTTATTTTATCATCATTTAGGTCGTGGTAACAACGAGTAAATTTCCTTTTTTTTGGATTAAAAATTTTACATTAAAAAAATATCAAGCATAGTTTATCGGCCTTTATTTTATACTATTTGTTCATATATATGAGAGGGAGAGGTGTGATAGGGTTTATAAACGAACAGACAGAAGCTTGGACAAGTTTGAATTATTTAGGGAAGAACTTGGTTTTGGATATATATTGTAAACTTTGTAGTTAGGAGGATTATATGCCGGTATTTCATGCGTGTACTAGAAAAAAATATGAAGAGAAAGCAGACATGGAGAAAAATACAGCGACACAATCACAAAAAAAAAAATAGAAAGAAACTGGTCTAGAAAGTCCATACAATAACCTTGTCTTTTTATTGCCTCTATCACTATCACTCGCAATGACTCGGAATTTCTTTTTAGATCATATCATTATGAGCTTTGGAGCAAACGCTTCCCGATCATATTTTTAAAAAAAGAAATAGCTCAACGCTACGTGATATAACCTACCTTCAAAGACATGATACATATGCTGCGAAATTGCATTATACCAATGCAAAAAAAAATAATTATAGTCTCGTCGCATATTTATGTTGCTGTGAAACAAAAATGTGTAGTTTGACAGGTTACCAACATATTCACTGTTGCATAGCAACGATTCACTATTGCATAGCAACATAAATCTGTCAAACTGTCAATCAAAGGAAATGTGGCAACGGTCACAATAAAAATCCGGCTCGGAGAGTAAGTATAGAAATAAACCTGTGTCTGAGAGAACTCCGCCCGCACACAATCGAAGAGAGGGGTATGAGGATTAGACAATAACGGAAAGTGATTGCAAGTTCTTCTCCTCAATACCAAAGGTAATGCATCCAACAGATAGCTCACAACTTTTCGAAATTTCGCACCTATGTAGACGACAATTAAAAGGATAAAAAAAAATTAAAAGATGTAATGGAGATGATTTTTTTAAAAGTGGATAGATTAAAATTTCGAGAGAGGAAGAGAAAGGAAAATTATTTTTATTACAACTCAATTCCATTACATGATGAAACTTTTTATCCTTTTTTTTGAATTTATTATTGATGTCGAAATAGAGAAAAGAAAAAAAGAAAAGCGACAGTTTGCATATTTTACAATTGACTAATTTCAAACCAATTTTTTTTTTCTTCCGTACCTGTAGAAATCAAAATGGGTCGTCGTCCTGCTCGTTGTTATCGTTATTGTAAGAACAAGCCTTATCCTAAGTCCAGATACAATCGTGGTGTCCCCGATGCCAAGCTTAGAATTTACGATTTAGGTCGTAAGAAGGCTTCTGTAGACGATTTCCCTCTCTGTATCCATTTGGTCTCCAACGAAAAGGAACAACTTTCCGCTGAAGCTCTTGAAGCTGGTCGTATTTGTGCTAACAAGTACATGGCCAAGACTTCCGGTAAGGATTCTTTCCATATGCGTATTCGTGTCCACCCTTACCATGTTACCCGTATCAACAAAATGTTGTCATGTGCTGGTGCTGATAGATTGCAAACCGGTATGCGTGGTGCTTTCGGTAAGGCTAACGGTCTTGTCGCTCGTGTCAAGATTGGTCAAGTTATTTTCTCTGTCCGTACCAAGGATTCCAACAAGCCTGTTGTTATTGAAGCCTTGAGACGTTGTAAGTACAAGTTCCCTGGTCAACAAAAGATCATTATCTCCAAGAAGTGGGGTTTCACTCCTCTTGCTCGTGCTGACTATGTTGAAGCTCGTGCTAACGGTTTGCTCAGACCTGACGGTTGTTACGTCAAGTTCGTTCCCCAAACCGGTCCTCTTAAGAAGTACTTCAAGGAAGCTCTTTTGGTCTAAATCCAATAAATTGAATTCATTTTTTTTTATTTATTTATATGTATGTGTCTTTTTTTTCTGAATGTATAAGAGTGAGAGAAAGAGAGAGAGGGGAATTAAAATTAATATATAGCTATATAATGTATATAAGGGGAGGACAATAGGGTACAGATAGTACTCTTATTTTTTAATACGGGGGTGAAAAAAGCATAGAAAATAGGCAAGTTAAATGGATTTCCTCTCCTTGGAAATTATCCGACAAAGGAGCTTTTTTTTAAAAAAAAATCCTTATATACCTCGGTTCTCATACGAATATCAAATAATATATATGAACCCCCTCTTTCACTCCTTATTAAGTAAAGTAATCTCGGTAAAGAAAAAAAAACTATCACAACCATTACTTGATATTACTTTTTAAATATTACTTTTTTTCCCTTTTTCTTTACAATTTTAATATATAGAGTATGATATCAGTTTTATTCATAAACATAATTCGTTATTTGATTTTATTTTTCAGTCTGATTGGTTTCGGCTTTCATTTTGCACAATGCGCTTTATTTACAGAATATCAACGTCGAGTAAGAGTTCTTTTTTATTATTATTATCCATTACTTGATATTGATATTATAAATAGACTTCAATACCGGGCTGGATCAGTGCAGGACACTGGCAGGTATACAAAAAAAAAGGCAAATCGTTACATTAATAAGTAAATTAAATATCGTTAAATAGTACCTTGCGTGGTATATAAGTCTTGGGTTTTCACTACTGTGTGCGCTAGCTGTCTGTACACATGCGACATGCTGTAAACGAGGTCATATTTTGCGTGGAGATAAATGCCTTGGTATAGCAAACGTAGTATCCTTTACATCAACTATATTAGGGAACACATTCATACAAACACAAGAACCATGGACAAACGGTATTGTGGAATTCAAGGCACCAGCAAAAGGATTTATTACTTTTTGCAATATGTTGGATCAAGATCACGATGCCTCCTATCCATTACTTTTTCAAAGGTAACAAATAAACATATAATAATAATAAAAATGGAATCTAATGCGCACAGAAATAATAGATGTCTTTTAATTGACGGCACATACATTGCAGCAGTGACGCTATTTCTATTGTGGATGATTCTAGTTTTATGCACAATATTCATGAAACTCAAGCGTGCTTCATTGATTACTAGGATACCCAATACAGATAGTCTGGTATCAGAAAAGAAACGATCTAAAGCATTAGACAGTAGCTATCACCCTTACTCTCGTAAACATTCTGCGTCTTTTGAAGAAGAATATAATGCTGATAAACCTACATATAAATATGCTACACCAATTGCACCGCACGGTGAAAAGGTACAGTTACCGGCTAGTTATGATCATGTCGATAGTCATATCCTGCATACGCAACAAGTCAATCCGCCCTTGTCTCGCCACCACCCACCGGCCACAATTCCCGGCGGTTGGGTAGAATACACCGAACCTATGACTGTGTCGCCATACTACCATGAAGGCCCATACCAAAACACTTGGTATCCCAATCGAGTTGTATAAAATAATAATAGCACCCTCTTTTTTTTTTTTCTTTTTTTTTTTCCTCTCCCCAACAATATAAGCAAAATTTTCACTTTGTGACGGTTCAAAGAACGCATAAAAAAAAAACTGTTTGAAAAAAAACCATTCATACTGAACTTTTTTTTTAAAAAAAAAAAAAAAATTGAGTTCTTTCTTTTTCACATTACAGAGAACATGATGGAAAATCGAACCGAAAGTCCCATGCTATCATTAATCTCTGGTACACTGCCAAATAGTAATAGTAGTAAAACGGGAGACGGGTTAGAATCAACCTTACAACATCTATTAGAGGTAATTGCTAGTTATTGAGATGACTTTTTATTCTTTAATAACTCATATTTCCTGTTTAGAAAAACACTGCTTTGACCTCACAGTTAGAAAAAGCACTTATTAAAATATCGCGTTTAAGAAAACAACGCAGGTAAAAAAAAAAAAAGGTGTGACCTTTTTAAATATGACAGCGACTGACATAATATATATATAGTGTCTTGTTAGACGTTATTGTAAAAGTGAATACAAACGATGAAGCGTATAACGACGATGATGACGTGGATGATGATATCGATATATCTTCGGATTTATCGGACGATGATTGTAGTCAAGATAAAAAGGAAGTTATAATTGAACCCGTAACAAAACGTAGAAAAGTACAACCAAAGAGACAGCGAGGTACTAAACCAATACAAGTGCCAAAGGATGAATCGGGTAATTATATCTTTCCTGTTCAGATCGGTCGAACTCTATTGTTGTCACTTGGCACCATCATACCCAATGAAAACTTTTATAATCAAAACTATATATTTCCAGTGGGGTACTCAATACAAAGGTTAGAAAACTTGGTTTTTTTTTGTTCACAGTAGTTTTACAATCCTAATTCTAAAAATCAGATGTATTTTTTTAGGACTTATAAGAGTATGGTAAATGAAGATACTTTTACAAATTATACGTGCTCAATTGATAAAGATCCGTTTGATAAGCCTATTGTAAGTTTTGTTGTAAATTATGAGATCAATTAGTAAACTAAAAACAACCTATAGTTTTGTATACAGGCTGAAGATGCACCCGATATTATTATACAGAAAAACACGCCGACAGCAGCATGGTCAGAAGTCCTCAAGCGATCAAACGAGCTTCGAAAGAAGGAATTTAAAAACACTGTCTCTGGACCTGAGTATTATGGACTATCATTTTCAACTATAAAAAAGATGATTCAGGAGCTTCCAGGAGCAGATGAATGTTTAGGTTATCAGTGGGTGGATATTTAAAATTTAAAAATAAAAAAGAGAGAAAAAAAGGGTGTATTTTCATCATACAGCATATAAACTCACACTCGTACAAAAAAAAAGTAGTTTACGAATATCATAGGAGAAGATGTACACGGTACAATGTCATCATTTAAATCACGTCATCGTCTCTAAATAGCTTACAGATATATACATATATTTGTAAGCGCTCACTTGCATAACTATCAAACTTTAAACGAACTAGAGTTTTCTGTTTTGTTTGTTTCTCTCTGTACGTAAAAAATATGTGCGTAGTATTATTATATTTAAAAAAAGGTAGGGTACACCAAGTCTTTTTTCTTTTTATATCTTTTTACGTAAACATTTTTTTTTTAAAACGCGTGGCTGACATCGTAACTTATCTCGCTAGTCGTTATACTTGCATATGTAAAGAACCATGTACACTGTATGCGGAAATAGGGACTTGCGTCTTGGATATTTTATAGCACTGAGAAGTTAATTTTCATATAAATTCTTCTCGAAAGCTTAAATTCCGTTTATTTGATTTGCTCGATTAATTTTTTATTTAAGGAGCCTATAACGATATTTTAGGATAATCCAAAGCGAAAGAGTGATTTTATAAATATTATCTTTTACTCTTTCTTTTTCGATTATCACTATTAAAAAGAAAAAACGGGTCATGAATTGATAATTTATGCATGAAGTTCCTAATTTGACGGCTATTATTATTTTTATGTAATACTTTTTTATTTACAAGTTTTAGCTGGAGATCGCGATGGTTGTCCACCTTTTAGTATGGCTGCGGATGGCATTGTCGTAATTATTTTAATTCAAAACACACTATAACTATTCACCAAGATATGTAACGAAAAAAAAAACAGGGAACAAAGAAGAGGGAAAAAAAAAGCGGGGAAAATAGTCCAGAACAAACTTTTTCATGTACAAAGATTGTGGTGTTCCTTTTGTACTGACTTGACAGCACCAAATCGCTGTTTACATGCGTACAGTTTTTCGATTTTCTTCTTTAAAAACAGGGACTCTTTATTAAAAAAAATCACTAAACTGCTTCTGCCCCAGGTTATTATTTTAAACTTGACATATATTGAGCCCCATTTTTTTTCACTAATTTTATCTTATTAAATCAATCGTTCTTTTTCTTCTGAACCCTTTATACAATGCCAGTTCTAATCGCTATCGTTAGGATCCAGTGGGGCCCTGTTACTATATGCCTCTGGATTATTTTTAAGAAATATACTGATACGTCGAAACAATATATTCTTTCATCGAGATAAAGAAGTTATCTCCTATTCCTACTATGACCCAGTTCATGGGTTTATTACGATTTACGATCGATACATTTTTTCACTTTCCTAAGGGCTCCGAACATTCTATATACAGTGCGTACAATCTGGATATTCCTAGTATTTCCATAGAAGCTTTTAGAGAACTTTCGAACCTGGGGAGCCAGCCATTGCAATTATAACTCGCGATACGATTTATTGCATCTACTACTATGACTTGAAAAAGAGCAACCATCTTATTATCCGGATTTAACCGCCGGAAAAATGGCTATGATAGCGATGCTTTACTTTGTATAAAAATATACGTGTGTGTGTGTGTGTGTGTATGCTTGGGGGGAGAGGAGATGAAAGGGGACAGATAGGATCGGAAATACTTTCGGTAAAAATATATATATATTTATCTCCTATTGTCATCGCGGTAAATACTCCCCGCATTAAGATTTATAGGCGCCTGGCATCATGAGGGGGAAAAATATTGTTAAATTAGTGCATTTCCTTACAGGACCAAGAATTATACTTTGAGCATGTACGTGAACGAAATACATGTTATTCACACGGTAACAAAAAAAGTTTAAATAGCAAGCCTTTTTTCTCTCCAATCTTCTTTTTCTTTCTTTTTTATCTTTTTTATCTTTTTTATCTTTTTTCAAAAAAAATTTATTCTTAAGAAAAAAATATATAAAACAATGACATTCATACAATCTAACTCAAGTGTCATGTCTATTGGAGCTATTACTTCTCCATGTTCTAACTCAGAGACTTTGAAGTCACGTCAACCTTCCATTGATTCTACGCATGATTACCAGTTACCTTGTTTGTTGCAAACGCCAGGGTTTACACATACGGGACAGTGGGATAGATCGCAACACAAGCGCAATGATTCAGAAGGAGCCACCGTAATCTCATCTACTTCCGATATCGAAAGTGATTCAAATTACAGCTGCTCACCACCACCAAGCTGCAAGAACTCGTACGCACCCAACAGCTGGTTAAATTCTGTATATACCATGACTGATAGAAAGAACCTGTATGCTAAGGAGCCGTTACTTCGTGCATTTGATATGAATGAATTTGGACGCATGAATTACTGTGATAGTCAAGGGTACTTGTTCACGGAAAAAACAAAGACAACACGAAAGGGAGATGTATTAGCTACAAGAAGAGCTCGTAATAAATTGGCATCCGCTAAATACAGAGCAAAAAAACAAGCACTGACACATGCAATGCAGGAACGTATTATGCAGCTTGCCACACAAGTTATGTCACTACGAGACGAGTTGAATCAAACACGGAATAATGAGGCCGAAGTGTTAGCTAAATATGAAAGATTAGCTGGTCATTTTCAGCAGACTAATGGTAAATTACCACCCTTATGAAAAATGCCGGGTTTTTTTATTATTATTATTATTTTAAATATGTTTATATATTCTTTCTGTAATCTTTCTTCTTCCTCACCCCCAACCCTTTACAATAAATTTTTTTTTTATGATCTGCTACTACGTTTAAGCTCACATACATATTTATTTTTTGCCTTGTAAAGAGTACAATGGAATATTCTAGTGTGAAAATGTATTTATATATAAATGTAATGGTTCAGATACAAGGATATTATGCAAAATAAATAGAGAGAGAGCTAGTTGACACTGTCATTATAACTTTTATTTACAAAATGTACAATGTCGTATATATCACTTTTTATCTAAAAAAAAAAAAAAAAAAAAAAAAAAAAAAGAGATGATTCATCATTTTTTGACACTATTATAATTGCATATTTTAATTATTTACTAAAAAAATTTATTTCTTGTCAATAAAAATAAAAATATAAATATAATAATTATAAATTAGATTGAATTACGATTTATATTTGTATATAAAAGGCATTAAAATGTATTGATTGGTTTCTTGCTACTATGCGATACATCAGCTGTAGAAGAAATACTATAGGTATCCATCACGGGACCGTCAAATTGCATGCCATACCTATCATCATCAAATGTCATTCCAGCTGTAATTTGATCATCATGGTTTGTTTTTGTTCTTGCATTTCCTGAACTTTTTGTAGTTGTAACCTAATAATAGAAATTGAAAAACCTTTAGCTACCGTTAAAATATTTGAAGTGTGTACGTATTTAGTTTACCCAGTGAACTGTTACTACATTTACCTAAAAATAATTTATAAATATATGTGTATACACACAGAAATGAGAAGAATAAACTTACCGTAACATCGACAGTGCACATGGTTAAGCATACTAGCCCACGCTGGTGCCCGTTACTAATGACAACATACAACACATTACAAAAAGAAATAGACAGACATACGACAGATGCAACCAAAGTACGTTTAGCCAATTTATAAAGCCTAGATGTTTTCCAGTCTGTTCTAGGATCTCTTCCAATACTTGTTAACGGTCTCATGAAGAGCCATGTTAGATAAAGATTGAAAATCTAACCGTGTAAAAAGGAAAAAAAAATAAGTTTTACATGTATGTATCAATTATGGTTCATTAGATAATTACAAAATCGTATACCTAAAAGAAAGCCGTTTTTAGTATCATGCAAAAATATATATATATAAATTTTGGGGGGAGGGGTTACCAATAATGGGATACTAGCAATTTGTTGCAATCCAATTGTACATGAACCATTGGGCTCTAAATAAATGTTTCGGAAAGACAGCTTAAGAAGGTATACCGTCAGAAAGGGAGGTCATTACATAAACTTTTTTGATTTTTTTTTTACCATAAGAACAAAAATAATGATGTAGGGGCATAGTAATAACAGATGAAACTTGTACATCTTTGTCTTCATTCTAATTGTTTTTACAGCCGTAACTAAATGTACTCGCTCAATTAACCTAAAAGGTTAAAAAATGTATTTGCAATTAATAAGATACACTTTATATTTTTTTTATTTATTTTTTTACCAAGCATAAATAACAATTTTACTACCGGCATAAAAGACATCACAAGCGAGCATGCCCAATGTACAAGATATCATATTATCTAAATAAAGATGTATAAGCATTACCGGAGATACATATAAATGTGAAAGAGACAATACTATTGTTTGTGGAAACTACAATGATGGAGGTAGTTGCAAATGCCCAAGAGCTTGTATACAACAGGATAACCAAGACTCGACCATAACTCAGGGACCTAAATTGTTCACCATAGGTTTTTATACCAAGGGTAAGAGCTAAAACCGTAATACATGCAAGAGAGGTAAGCTCGGAAGCTACCTCAAGACCATCTGGATTTACTAGATCGAATTCCAATATTCGAACCATTGTTGATACATCATCGGTTATATTCATTTCTATCTCAAGAGAATAAAAAGGAAAGCAAGAATAATAAAGAAGAGGGGTGAATCGATGATTGTTTAAATAAAGAGCTTCGTTTCGCCCCTTATATTTTGTTTTTGTACAAGTCCTTTGGGAAGAAATAATCATACATATTACGATGTAAATGATCTACAAAGGGTTTATGTATACTTTTTAGGTTACAAACAAAAAGATTAGATAAATGCTATACGTTAATACGCTTTCACCCCTTTTATTAACGTTTATTTAGTTTAAAATACTTTTTTTATTTGTGAAAAATACGGTAGGGAGATTATGACAACGATATATTGATCTAGTTTCAATAGTTTTACACTGCAGGAGAATAAGAAAGAACCTCTTTAGCGCCACTTGGTATAGGAGATTCTTCAACTTACTAAGATACACGTTGAGTTTCAAAAACAAAGAAGTGATTAACGAATCAAATGAGGTTTTCATGTGTGTTCACTCTAGTTCTCCCTCACAAATAAAAAAATAACCCCCTTCTCTTTTAATTTTTTTTTTCACTTAAAAAAGGAAATATAGAAACTATGCAATCTGCTCAAACTGAATTAGACTTTATTAACTCTTTCTTGAGTGAAATTTCACCCAAGTCTGTTCGTTATGGTGAAGACTACTTGTCGCGTACTTTACCTCCTACAAGAATTAAGGTAATAATTTACAAGATGAGAAACTTTTTTTTTCTTAAAAAAAAACTTTTATTAAAAAAGTATTACATGTATTCCATAGAGAGTTCCTAGATGCGTTGTAATTGAGCAAGGTACTTAGTTATTTACTATACTATCGAATAATACACTAACAAAAGAAAAAAAAAAAAACTCCCTTTTTTTCTTTTAATAAATAGTTCCCGTAACAGCAACAAATACTATCGACTCAAAAGAACCTAAACTTCAAGTGACAATCAAAGTACTTAAACCTTCCTCTACTTTTACTATTGCTGGATTAAACAGTTCAGATACCATTCATCAATTAAAGCAACGTATTTATCAACAACAAAGTTCACTTCCAGTAAATCGTCAGCGTTTATTGATCAAGGGTAAAGTTTTAGCAGATCAAAAGAGTTTAGGTGAGCTTTCGGTTAATGAGAGTACTGTAATTCATCTTATGGTAACAGCTGCACCTGCTACACCTGTTTTGGGCCGATTCGGCGTTTCTGAAGAAACAGAAAAGAAGTTATCTAGCCCTGAATTTTGGTCTGCTTTGGAAAAGACAATTACTGACCAAGTAGGAGAAACAGATGCCAAATTAGTATTTAGTAAAGTAAAATCCTCATTATCTGCATAATAAAAAATGGGGAGGTTTTATTTTATTGTTTATTTTACGTATGATGAGGGAGGAAATAATTAATTAAAAAAAAAGAGAGAATAATGTCGTAGGTTTATACATTTCCTAATAACCATTCAGCAACAGTTTTTTCCTCTTCAGAGTCATCCTCCCATTCTTCTTCTTCAATAAACCACTCTTCGTCTTCTTCGTCTATTTGATCCGAATTGACTAATGTATGTAATTCAATAGGTTCAGTTTGACATGCTCTGTCTACTGTACGTGGTTTATTGTTGTTGTTGTTGTTGTTGTTGTTGTTGTTGTTGTTGTTGTTGTTGTTGTTGTTAAATCGACTTTGAATTCGATTGGGTATAACGTAAATCAAATCAGCTTGTTCTTTTGGTTTTTCACTTCTTCTTTCATAATGAGTTTTAAGGTCTTCGAATGATTTAGGTTCTACTACAGTTCCAGCTGTAGCTAATAAATTCAAATCCATAAATGCATTTTCATGAAAAGAAGGTGGTCTTGACCCCATAGAAGCACGTTTTACTACCATGCTTGAGGGTCTTTCAAAACGAGGTTTTAATTTCTCTTCCTTTTTAGTGTCTGCCGAACCGAGTAATTCTTCATTGTTTGATTTAGTTGTTTTCTCTTCATAAATAATTGAGTGTCTTGATTTTTGAGAGGGGCGAGAGGCGACACTAGACGCAGGTGTAAGTGGAGGACTTGAGGTATCATTATCTTTATTTAAACGAGGTAATGGTGGTATAGGCGGAGGAGGTGTAGTGGATCTCTTTTTTGTTCGCGCAGGTGATTTAAACCTTTCCCAAGGTGTCACTTCTTCTTCTTTAACTTCAATTGACCTTAATCGATTCGGTGTTAGTGTCACTTTTTTTGTATTTCCTGACCTAATTAAATCATCAAAATCATTCGAAGAAGGGAAAGTTGAATTTGTAGGTGAAGCAATGGGTGATTTCTTTGATGAACTAAAACTAAAAGAAATGGAATTGCGCTTTTCTTTGTTGCTACTAAAGAAGTTAAACCGACTTTTACTAGAACTGGATTTGACTGTGCCATTGCTTAAGATTGAAAGTGCGCGGTCACTCATGCTTTCACTTGATCTCATGGAACTGTTTGAGGAGGGTAGTGCACGAGTCACTTCATCTTCAAGGAACTCGTTGAAACTGATATCAGGGCGATTGGTATCCTTATAAGTTGCTATATAAACTAATTATATAAATGACTCTCTCTCTCTCTTATTTAATAGTAATAAATTACTTACAAGAGGTATGATGATCTCTTGAAATAGGACTTGCGGAAGGTGTAGGTAAATAACTAGTGTGTGAATAGGCTCGTTTCTAATAATAACATTTTAGCTTTGTATTCTAAGCTGTCATATTTTCTTATAGTTTTTTTACCTCTAATATATCCTTCAAATTCATTTGCCGGAATAACTTACTGACTTGTGGATCATCTAATAAAGTAACTAATACCTCCTTAACTCTAATATGTTCCGCATCCGCCTGATCTGCAGTCATGGCGACCGAATTGAGAACGTACTCCGCTATATGCTCCACGATAGTAGTTACATAAATGACAACAACAGGCGCAATCCCAATTGTCCCATGAACAACGGGAGAAGCATGATTTTTATCTGTAGCCAACGCACAATGATTTGTACAAGCCAATTGTAAGCAGGGTATAAGTTGTTCTGTAGGGAATTGTTGATTTCGCATCTGTTCATAACTAGTAAAATCATATTGTTTCGAATCTACTTGATGCTTTAACTCAATTTCTGCTTCTACAAGTGCATTTTTTCCAAGTGAATGTGGTAAAAGTTGTATTACGGCTGTCTTTAATAAAACGAGATCAAGTGAAACAGACGACATTACTAAAAGCGCGATGAATTCATCTAGAAATGAGTTTATCGAACTGAGGGCATCACTCGATACGCGAAATGGTCCGATTTCCGCAATGATGGCATGAGCTGCTCTTTGACAGACATAATGACCTATTCTATTTCGTTTAATCTTTCTGCTAGTTTGAAATTGTTTCTTTTTTTTTTTTTTTTTTTTTTTTTTTTTTTTTTTTTTTTTGGTTTTTACCTTTTGACATGGTTTTTCTCTTTTAGACAATAATAAAAATAGGAAAAGAAAGAAAGAAAAATAGAAGAAGAGGAAGAGGAGTACAAGCAAGAAAACTACTGCTGTTTAGGGAAAAAAACGAAAAAAAAAAATGGAGGGGTGAAGGGGGGGGGGGGGAGTGAGAAGGCTGTTTTTCTTTTTTTATTAAAAAAGAAAGAAAAATAGAGTACAAAAAAAAAACTTTGTTTAATTGAAATCATGCTTTTCAACAATTGGTGTGGGTTTTCACTAAACAATCATCCAACATAACTGTAAGGTAATACAAATAAAAAAAAACAGTTGAAGGAAACAAGTTTTTTTCTTACATGCATCACTGAGTTGTAAAAAAAAACACCTCACTTTTTGACTCTTTTTTGCTAAACAAATAGTAAAATGATCAAAACATGATACTAAATAAATGCCATGTATTTATATACACAAAGCCGTTTATAGTAATAAATATGAAGGGCACGGTACTTATTAAAATGGTTACCTCTATTCACCTGATGAAACTGAAACCTACGTTTAATTTAAAAAGAAACCCTTTATTTTTTTTATATTTTGGGGTTTCGCGTACTTCACTAACCAATTATTCGTACTAAGGCATATCTTTATGCAATATTTGAAATGTATTGTATTAATAGTAATAGCACTAGATGCTTTATCAATAAAATATACTAGACATGCTCTTTCTTTACAAGTACCCAGCATAATATTACTTTGTTTTATTGATCAACTGATATAAACTATTATTGAGGCTGTCAAGACCAAGTAACTAAAGCAAAAAAAAAGGGTAATTATTCAGTTCTTAATAGGAGTGATAACTACACCAATCTCAGAAGTTTGCCAACATCTACGAATTAAACAAGCCATATTCACATAGCTTACATCTGTTACTACGTTCTTTTTCCTTTCTTTTTTTAGACCAATGAAAATTTTTAGTTCGTTGACTCTATGCTTTGTCGACATAATAAACTTTTAGTCGCATTCATACCGAACCTGCACTTGCTCCCTTAGGATAAATGCAAGCAATGCAAAAAAAGTCTGGCGCCAACTTTCTGTTGTCACTACCTCAAGGAAGGAAGGAAGGAATACATCTTTTTTTAGGGTACATCATTGTTACACTACCTGCAATAAGATGTGAGTACATGAATCTTTTTAAAGATCATCTAATGCCTCTTTACACATATATATCATCGTTATGATACAATGTCACATTCATTAAAAAGATCCTTTTAAATGGATCTATGAACCTAGTTAGGCTAGTGCCGTAAAATAACTTATTAACTTATTGTTATGCATTAAAGTAAGTTTTTATATCCTTAGCAGACTAAAAAAAGGAACACAACTTGTATAAAACATCTCTTTAAGGAATTCTAATCCAACTGCATGTACACACTCGGAAAAGAGTTCTACCCTTTGGAGAGACCCTCAACTACTGTGTCACAGTCACGAAAAAAAGCCTTCCATAAAGATATAAAGAACAATAGGAACTGGTGCAAAAAAAAAATAAAGGGGATGGTCGTAAAGTATAAATTGAAATTCCAAGTTCTGAAAATTTAACCTTTGTATCTGTTAGATAGGCTTTTTTTTTCAGTCTTATCACCGAAAAACGTTGGCTTTTTGGGATAGTATCATGATCGAGATAAGGTATATTTAATATTACTGTTATGTTTATTTTATGTAACACCAGGAGAGAAAAAGGGCAATATCAACTATACCTTATCAACTTTGAGGTCAAAAAAAAAAAAAATCTACAGCTAAAACATGTATATCAAGATCTCCCAAAAAGGCTAAACAAAAACTGACGAGATATGGGCCCATCTGTATTTGATCATTTGTTTAAATGTACAATAATAAATTTATATAAGAACAGACTATACTAGCTAAATAGCACCATTATTAAAGTAATTCTCGAGTCTTTTGTCTTTTTTTGGAAGAATTAAAGTGCAAACACTAAAGCAACTTTTTTTCAACTTTTTCAACTGCCTGTCAACAGTGTAAATCAGGTACTAAGCCTATGGAATGTTGATTCTTGGCTGTCATTTTTTTTTTATCTTGCAGACAAAAATCTGCTTAATGCCAAGATGAGACAAGGAGATCAAATGATACCTTGAAGTTACTGATAGAATTGCACATCTTGAATATATTATTCTCGAACTTATAACAGTGGCTTTCACAGAAACTTACCCAAAGAATCTAACTATAATTTTTTTTTTTTTTACCCCTTTATAAAAGACAGTCTCATCTTTTGAAGTGAGTCACACAAATGAAGGTACGAAAAGTAAAAAAAAAAAAAAAAAAAAAAATTTATATATAAAAAAGACCTGAAACTGTAACTTAAAATTTTTTCGGTGGTTTTTTTGTCACCCTTAATTCCTTTTTTTTCTCTCTAATTTTAAATAAATAAAAAAATGTCTATTGAACATATGAATGAAGCATTTGATACTGTCCTTATTTTGGATTTCGGGTCTCAAACCTCTCACTTGATCGCTCGTCGTATTCGTGAGTTTGGTATCTACTGTGAACTTTTACCATGTACCCAAAAGATGGCTGAGCTCCACTTTAAGCCTAAGGGTATCATCTTATCTGGATCTCCTTACTCTGTTTATGACAAGGATGCACCTCGTGTTGATCCTGCTGTCTTTGACTCTGGTGTTCCCGTTTTAGGTATCTGTTATGGTCTCCAAGAGATGACTAACCTCATGGGTGGTAAGGTTGAAGCCTGTGATCATCGTGAGTACGGATATGCCAAGTTGGAAATTAACCATTTCCCCGAGCACCCCTTTGCCGATAAGTTATTACAAGGTATTGAGTCCCCTACTGAAGTCTGGATGTCTCACGGTGATCAAGTTACCGGTGCTGCCGAGAACTTTTTGGTTATCGGTACTACCAACACTGCTCCCTTTGCTGCTGTTGCTCACAAGGAGAAGCCCTTCTACGGTATCCAACTCCATCCCGAGTTAACTCACACTGCTTGTGGTAAGGATATCTTGCGTAACTTTGTCTTGGACATCTGTCAAGCTGCTCCTTCTTGGACTATGGAGTCCTTTGTTGATAAGGAAATTGCTCGTATTCGTCAAATTGTCGGTCCTACTGGTCGTGTCATCGGTGCTGTCTCTGGTGGTGTTGATTCTACTGTTGCTGCCAAGTTGATGCACGAAGCTATTGGTGATCGTTTCCATGCCATTCTTGTTGATAACGGTGTTATGCGTTTGAATGAATGTGCTAACGTCAAGAAGATGTTGGTTGACAAGATGGGTATTAACCTCAAGATTGCTGATGCCTCTGATATGTTCCTTGATAGACTTAAGGGTGTCATTGACCCTGAAGCCAAGCGTAAGATCATCGGTAACACCTTTATTGAAGTCTTTGAAGCTGAAGCTGCTATTGTCGATAAGGAGTGCGGTGGTGAAATTGAGTACTTGTTGCAAGGTACCTTATACCCTGATGTGATTGAATCTATTTCTTTCAAGGGACCTTCTGCTACCATCAAGACCCATCACAACGTTGGTGGTCTTTTGGAAAACATGAAGCTCAAGTTGATTGAACCTCTTCGTGAACTCTTCAAGGATGAAGTACGTGAACTCGGTAAGATTTTAGGTCTTGATGATGAATTAGTCTGGCGTCATCCCTTTCCCGGACCAGGTATCGCTATTCGTGTTCTTGGTGAAGTCACTCGTGAGCAAGTTCATATTGCTCGTATGGCTGATAACATCTATATTGAAGAAATTAAGAAGGGTGGTTTCTATCGTCAAATCTCTCAAGCTTATGCTGCTTTGCTTAACGTCAAGGCCGTTGGTGTTATGGGTGATAAGCGTACTTATGAGCAAGTTGTTGCTTTAAGAGCTGTCGAGACCACTGATTTCATGTCTGCTGATGTTATGATCGGTGCCGAATGGTTCTTATGCTTGAAGCGTATTTCTTCTAGAATTATTAACGAAGTTAAGGGTGTTAACCGTGTTGTATATGATATTAGTTCTAAGCCTCCTGCTACCATTGAATGGGAGTAAATTATATATAGACAATTGTAAATTAAAATATAGAACAGCAATTGTAGAATAAATATTTGTTTATTAGAAATGTAAAAATGTATATAATTATTAGTATGAGTGTGTGTGAGTGTGTGAGTTTTGGCTTATTATTTACAAGATAAGATATATGAAAAAGAGGGGGGATGTTTTTTTGGGGGTTAAAAGAAGAAATTTACCAGTAACCTATTGATACTTCATTCATTATAGGTTTTGGTAACTCAACACTTGGGTTTAATATGATATCATGCGCGAATCCATGCTGTTCCCATTCAATACATTTTCTCATACTCGTGGATAATTCATCTGTTACATGTTTTTGATTTGGTACAACATGAATAGCTTGAGTGGCCAATCGGGTGCGTTCAGCACGAAGCATATTTGACAAAATGGAATGTCCCTTTGTGCGCTTGATAGGGGATCTTTTCTTGAATTCTGATAAAAAGGCAGTTTCATCACAATCATGAACGTGGTCCGTGTTTACTTGAATTGGCATGATACTCGTTTTAGGTGTAGATTCATCTTCATCTTCATCGCTACTATCGGAAGACCAACCTTCTTCATCTGTATCTGACTCATCTTCATTAATAAAAAATTTACTTGTCGTAGTAGATGACTTTGTTTGCGGTTTTACAAACATAATCTCCTTCTCCTTCTTTATCGCAGCTTGTACTTTTGGTGCTTGAATTTTAATTTCGTTTTCTTTAAAAGACGAAATGATACGCTTTAATGATGAAAGTGGTTTATCTAATTCCTTGATTAAGGTTGAAGGGGGCTGAATAGGAATTGGTGTAGGCGCAGTTCGTTTTAATGAGGATTCACGATACCATAATCTCCAACTCATATTTTCTAATCGTCTACCATTTTCTAAGCTATCTTTACACTTTGAAAATACTATATATAAAACTGTTAGTATCTTCTTGCTTATATATCATATTCGCTTATTCTTACCAGTCCACATATAAGATAAATTGTCTGTATTGTTTTCGTCAAGTTTATTGATATTAGGAATCGCTAATGAAAGTACCGGTAAATCGAGTGTTTTCATCATTTTAATGTTTATAATTTTTGCAAGTGTAATTGAAGAAGAAGAAAAAGAGTTTTATTTTAAAATAGGTGTGTTTATATATAAAAAAAAATAAAAAAAAGAGAGGCGGCAAAAGAAAAAGCCTAGATCTAAGATAGTAAAAGTACATCGGTTACACGACAAGTATGACTGATACGATTTATTTCATTCAGCCTGAACATCTTCGAAAGATGATTGGCTTAAAAAAATACAGGGAAGAGAAAAAGGTTCTGTTACTTGGTAACTCATATTCTTTTTTTTTTTCAAAAAGCTCATATTGATCATGTCTCAATGGGAAACCATTCAAGATCGGTCCTCTCATATATCACCTACGAAACTAAGTTCACCTAAAAACTATTCTACTAAACGTGGTAAAGATATATTCGATGGTAAATTCTGCCCTTTTTTTTTTGTTTCTATATTTTTTCTATTTCGTTCATCAACTTAAAAAAGTCACGTAGCTGTTTTAAAGTCTTCCATTAGCACAACTTCAAATAACATGACAAACCAACCTGTTGAAAGAGTAAAAGTAAATGACGACACTTTTTTATATATATACATAGTCCGTTTTCTTATGACCAATCTTTTTTTTAAAAATAATAATAATAATAATAGCAAAGTAAGCTTACAGTCAAGTCAATATTAGTATGTATACTCTTCGTTTTGTCGATTCCTTTATGCTTGCTGTGTTATAAATCAGAAAATAATGCATGTATACGTGTAAATACGACATATTATATTCAACAGATCCAAAATACCCCGGGCTTGATAACGTCTCGCGTCACACAACCTTTTGTTTCGAACTTCCAGACGGTCTGGGCGGACTTGACTACAGAAAAATTTGTTTACTATTACGAAACTGCGGCATACCCAATGTTAAAGTACACAAAGGAGTGTATATATGTATGTTATAATTTTATCAAAAATGAATTGGACGGCTATGTCAACCCAAAGATAGTACCTGAAATGAATATAAAAGACTATCAAGTAGAAGAAAAACTAAAAAAGACAGCCAGAGCCATTCTAGACTATATGGATTTAACACAAAGAACAGGCATGCAACAAAAAGAAGCGACAGAGAAAGCGCATGAAATTATTAAAAGTTTAAAAACCAATTTACTACAAGAAAAGCCCGAATTATTACGAGGTGATAGAGATACTGACATTGTCTCGTATGAAATCCGAGCAATTATGCAAGTAGCTAAAATAGAACGATCGCAATTAAAGCAGCAGCTTGAGCTTTTACAGTCTCGTTTAGTTGAAGAAAAGGACACAGACCTCGTTATTAGTGCACTAAAGTTGGAAATCGATCAGTTACGAGCAGCTGCAGAAAACAATGTACGAAAGCGAACTGAGCAAGCTTTATCTCGTTTGGATGAAATCATATCACCATCCACATCTATTGGTATTAAAATGATGCAAGATGTACAGCAAGCACGACGAGATGCCTTAAAAGAATTACGGTTTATTTATCGCGATATTTATCAAATAAATCAAGTCATTGATAATACGCTACTTCAATAAATAAATAAAAAAGCCTTTCTTTGATACTTCCAAAATTTACAGAAATGTCTAATCCTTTAGTATCTGATACGAGTAATTTCTTTTTATTTTAATAAAGCCCTTTGTTAATTAGTACTCTCAAATAGCTTAATTTCCTGCGTCAGAAGAAAAAGGGGGGGAAAATATCCTATTTATATACACCTGGATATTAATGTTACGTTATAGGAAAATATATATGTATATTCTGACAGTAATTAATGCTGTAGAATGTAACACTCGGTTAAACCTTTTAATATGTTCACACGGCCGGAGGTTCGTGCTGTTTTAACAAAAAAGAAAAAAAAAAGATCATCCACGGTAAAAAAAAAAAATCCTGCGTACACACATGTCTTTCCAACGGCTTCTTCTTCTCCTCCTTCATTCTAATACGCCGAGTGCATATTTGTATTGTATTTATAACAAACATAAATAAGCTGCATATTTATGCTGGAGAAAACAATAATACAACTAGTTGGCTTCTATTTATACTACAGATTACACAAGCAAAAGTGTATGACAATTACATGCAAAGGTTTAGTTCTTAAATATGGTATGTAGTACAATGTAAATCTAGACAGTGTAAATCTAGACAAATGTAAATCTAGACAATTTCGAGTGGTAAATTAATAAACTATTTCTGCTTACAAGAAAAAAAAAGATAGGTAAGCTTGCACGGAGAAGAGGAGGAGAGAAACCACCTAATTTAACTGTGTACATATAAAGTAACTTGTTATTGTTGCATGTTTAAAATGTTGGGAGAAAGCGGGGGGTGTTTTGTCTTGTTTGTTGGGTCGAATTGGTAATACAATACACACTTTGGACAACATTCCAATCCGAAAGAAAGTATATCTTAAAGTACGCAATTCTTATTTTTTTTTGCGCATAATGTTATTATACCTGTATGTGATTGTAAATCGATTTACTGACTTGAATAATTTCTACTTTTTTTTTTTTTTTTTTTTTTTTTTGTACTCACAGTACCTTGGCACTAAATAAAAAAAAATTAAATGTCTCACAGATACTTTTTGTCTTTACGGAATTGCTTTTCGGTAAAGCATGCGTATATATTTTGAAATAGTGTCCAATATACAACCAAATAAGTCTAAACATGCCAATTAAAATAAATTGACACTTTTAATCTTGATCCAATTTCTTTGTTTTTCTTTTTTTTTACGCTGTTTTACAAGTGCTTAAAATGGAGTTAACTATTTTATGGACAAACTCAGATGGTACAAACAATCGGTACATCAACCTAGATTTGACATAAGAATAAACTAGGCTGAAAAAAACTTATTCTTGAGTGACCTAAAATTAAGACGCCAAGAAAAGATTACCGCGAAAATATATTTTGTGTGTATAGAACTTTAAACCTGCAATTGGAAAAAAGATGACAAAAAAGAAGGGATCACGCGAGCTCACACAACAAAGGATATTAATTGATTTCATATGCCTTTAATATCTGGTATAGAGAACTTAGCATATGTCTTTCATACTACAATGCAAATACGTAATTGTGTACATTAACTGGCTTCTGTACTTTCTATTTCATTAAAGTTGCCGTAGATCTTTTTTTTTTTTTTTTTTCATATTCACATTACTTTCAAATTGTGATTCCCGCTCTTTATTAGATAGTTACACTTTAATAAAGAAACTTTTGTGAGGATGAGAAAAAAAAAAGGTTCCGTAAAAGGGGATCTTCCATATAGCTCTCCGAGAAGGAAATGATAATTTAATAGTACATACATGCCTAGTACAAGCTAATTACAGGTAGTACAATTTGCTAACTATCTTAAATGTGGCTACCTAATAAAGCACTTTTTTTATATATATATAATTCAGAGACTCAAACATTTCTGATAGAACAATCTGCCGAACCTAGAATACTTAGAAGAGTGAACAGTCTTTTTACTGAAACGCGCGAAAAAAAAAGAGTTTCAGGTACCTGCAAAACAAGGCTTTTTTCGTTAAAATGTTGCTTATAAACTTGTAGCATTTTTTTTTTACGCCTCTAAATAAACTTGAGTTTTCCGGAACTTTAATTGAATTAGTCAAAAATAGAGGGGAGGTGGTGGGTATAAGATTAAATAGCTGGTTTCTTTTTTAGCAGGATACACAAAGAGGGTTTGCTTTTTTCTTGGGCCAGTCAAAAAATAATAAAGAGCGCCACGAGAACAATTCCCCGTGTTCCATTGGACACAAAACTTTAACTCAAAAAAAAAAAGAGGAAAATTTTATACAGCAAAAAAGTGGGGGGCTTCTTTATTATTTATTATCGTAGCTGTAAACAATCATATTTCGAGATATAACACAACATTAAAGTAACGAGTGTAAAAAAAAAGAAAAAAGAGTTGCAGCACCTGAGGTCACTTGGTTTCTAAAGTAGCGATATGTTTGGTTTGGAGTTTAAAAAAGGTCCATTTTATGTCCGCATTGGTTACCTCGACTTGTCTATAAAAATTCCACTTATTTTTAATGCTTAGAAAATAACCTTTTTTTTTCTTGTAAAAACTTTTTTTTTCTCTCTTTCTTTCACGTCTTTTTTTTTTTTTAACTGTTCAAAAATGCCTTCTATTTTATCATCAAGACGTACGCCTAGCTTACAAAGAATCAATGAAAAATCTCCTTTGATGCCGTCAAGAGATAACCTTGAACATCAAATGGAACAAGGTTCAATTGAAGCGGCTTTCACATTGGCTTCAATCACGGAATATAGACATGATCAGTTTTGTCATAACTGTGATACGATCGCAAGTTATTACCTTTCGGCATTTGGTCTCGTCAAGAGCAGCCCGATGATTGAATGCAATTCACTTTTATTGGCTCTTGTACAACAGACAATCCTGTTTATTCAATGTCATTTGGATATATCCAGGGAGACTCATATAGCTTGGTTACCTATGTTGATGGCCGAATTACGTGCTTTAGGAAAATCAATCAAAGATCAAAGTGCTGAACCGGATAGATTTGTATCTTTGCCCAATATGGATCAAGTAAGTAACGATACCTATATTGATGATTCAATTGAAGGTGATTATGGTCGTGCTGTTCGTATTTCTATCTACCATTGTCGTGCTGTACTTTGTGAAGATATTGATACTACAAAATCCATCTTTTATTACCGTAAATGCGTATCCGTGCGTACAAGCCCGCTAGAATCTCAGAAACTCCAACAATCAGCAAAGTTAGCTCTTCAGCATTTAATTACCGACGGACAGAAATATGCAACAGATACTCGTCCAAGACTACCTTCCAGGACTTCTTCCGTTTCTAGTGGCGCTTCGTCATCTTGTCCAATGTCTTGTTCAAACTGTGGTGTAGAGAAAAGAGGTATGCCCGTTTGCTCGAAATGTAAATCTCAGTATTATTGTGGTGTACGCTGTCTTAAAGCGCATAAACCTGTTCATGACTTGGAGTGTAGTGCGCTTTAAATTCAAAAACGCGCGTGTTTCCCGCTTTTCATATTTTTTATTTTTATGTTCTTGTATATTGTTTTTTGTTGTTGGAATACCCCCCTTTTCTTATGTTTTCTGCGCGAGTAAAAAAAAAAGACAAATAATCCATCATTTGTTTATCCTGAAATCGTTATTATTATTATTACCTCTTTCTTTTTTTTTTATTATTGTCTAGTATTGTTTTTTAAAAATAAATATTATTCTATTTTTCCGATTCTGATTCTTGTCGTTTTATATCGATTTCTTCTTGTTTCAACACTCGTTCACTCATATCCTTAAACTTTTTCAACATGGGATTCTTTCTTTCACCAGGAGTAAATACTTCCGCTTGACGTTTACGCATGGCAGTGAATTTTGTCTTAATTTGTTCTGGAGAAAGGCCAGTTTCTTTAATTTGGAAGCGTACCTGCCATTGATCCTTTGAAGGTCTCTCCATCCTGAGAGGTCCTTCTACTAGTTCACCGTTTACCAATGATTGCGTCTTTAAATGAAACATGGTAATATCGTTGTAAGAGCCTAATGCACTCAATTCTTCGTGTTCAGTTTGAGCGACCTCATCATCCACGTTATTTTCTTTTTTGTTTGTCAATTCAGAATCTTCTGGCACAGCTTCGACAAAAACATTTGTCGTGGCATTACCCGAATTTTTATCAGCAAATGTATCAAACGACAATCTTAAGGTTTGTGCGGGAAATTTTTCTGTGGCCTTATCCAAAATAGATTCTAACATAACTAATGCATTACGAAACACATTATCTCCTATTTTAGCTGATCCGAATAGACGCAAGTCCATTTCTTCTCTGGAGATATATTGAAATCCAAATATTTTTCGTGTATTATGATACGCTACCAAAATACCGTCCATATGTCCAATACGTACTTGGAAGCTAAAAACATTTTATATATTTAGCTTGTGAATAGTATAGTAGTACTCGTATATTATATTACCTGTATTTTAAAAATGCGGATCTTATCATATCGTAATATTCGCGTTCGAATGATTCATATAAACCTTGAGCATGCTTTAAACTATAACCCAAGTAGTCCTAAAAAAAAATTACAGTTAGAAAAGTTACTGACTTTTCGTTCAAATGATTATCATAATATTTACGGAATAATTTTGAATATCTAAACGAACTGGTATGGCCGCTCTTGTCTTTAGATCAAATGTGCCTCTCGGTAACCGGGAATCAAAACAATCAAGTTGTGATCTTAATAGAAATTTACCCAACTAATAATCGTTGGTTTTTTTAGTTAAGCCAAATTTATACAAATTGAAATAATAACACTATAATCTTACTTTTCCGTATGCGTAAGACTCTGGTTGGTGTCTTTCTTCTTCAGTAACCTGAGATGAGTTTTCTTTAAGATATCTTTCAAAATCATCAGGTTCCAATGTTAATACTTTTTCAAGTGACCTACCCTAGTAAATATTCAATATTAGGACAAATTAAATATAGAAAAAAAAATTTGTATATATTTACCATGATGGATAAAACTGTTTCATCTGAATCATGGGACTTATCTACGTCTACTGCATATACTCCATCCTTCCACCTTAAATAAATAGACGCCGCTGTTCGAGTTCCTCGGGTAAATTTCGTCGACTATTTAAAATAAATAAACTATGCATAAACTTTGGATCATTCGTATCTTTTGTTATTTTACCTCGTTATCAAACGCACGTGACAAGCAAGATGTGTTCACCTCTTTAAAGTTTGACATGACAAAGTATAACTGTGATAATACTGCAGACACTGATGAGGTAGATCCGATATATTTCTTCTGCATTTCTTTCGCCATATCGATTAAACTCTAATATATATCAAGTTAATTATTTATACCTAAAACTGTACCCTCTTTTCTTTTTTTTTCGCTCTTACATTGTCTCGAGATGAAGTAATATAAGGTGCCAGTGCTTCATAATCGAAATCGACAGGTTGTGTAATATTTTCTAAATAGGGTGTAAAATTGAATTTTTTTGTTCGAGGATCTTTAAGGTAGTGCACACCAGGACTTTTTTTTTTTACAAGAGCGAATTAGTCGCTATATTTACACAGTCCTTTTTTTTCTTAAAGAAACTTACTTGAATAACACCTTTTGTAAGTCATGCGCAAGTGTTGCTACAGGCACTTCCTTTGGTGGTTCGACACCTATATATTTCCTCTTTTTTTTTTAGTTTCTCTCTCTTTTTCAGTGGAATATAGAGTATATAACTTACGCTCATACTGCGCCTGACTAGGTATAGTATACCATTCGGAATCGTCTTCAGCGTTTGTATAGGGTTTCGTTTTAGAAGCTTCCTTATTGAGTGGACTATTCTCTAACTTCCTGTTTTTCAAGCGCTCAGATAAAGAAACATTATGGGTTTTACGACCTTTCGGACGACGAACAATATAAACTTCGGTTACTCCATCGTCTTTTTCGATCGATTTGACAGGTGCTATGTTTTCCGTAATATCTTTCGGTGTAGCGGTGACAAACAGGTTTCTCAACGTAGACTTATGTCTAAGGAATTTACTGGCACGAAGCATAATAACGAGTTATAGACAGGGTGGAAGAGTAAGAGGAGGAGGAGGAGGGGTTATCTATCAAATAAGAAAAATTTGAATGATAAAAAAAAAAGTGACTTGTATATTTGCAGCCCAGGTTCCTTGAATTCAATACAAGGGCGAAAAACAATTTTTATTTTTCCTTTCTATTAATCAAAAAAAATTATAAAACAGGATGCTTAGAACCAACCGATTAGCAACACAATTGATTCAAACCAGAAAGGCTTCTAGCTTGGCTTCAGCAAAACCTGAAAAGTTCCTTCAAACTATTGTTTTAAGTAACGGAGCAACCTATACTGTCAGAACTACTTCACCTACTCGTGCTCACATTCGTTTAACTAAAGATACTCGTAACCATCCTCTCTGGAATCCTTCCATGTTGAAGGAAGGTGTTAACGATGAAAGTGAACAATTAACCAAGTTCCAAAAGCGTTTCGGTGATTTAGATTTGGGTGATATTTCTTGGATTGAGTCAGACGAAGCAGTCTCTGCAGAAATGAAAAAGGTTGCTGCTAGTGGTGGTGCCGTCAAGAAGGCTGCTGTCAAGGGCAAGAAGAGATAAAAAAAAAAGAGAAAATTATGCTAAAACTCTATTGTAAAGTCAAAAATAGAAAAAATCCCTGTATCATATAGAAAAAAAGTGAAATAAAAAACAATAATATTACACAACTGTTTGTATGGATATACATGTCTTATATTAACGTAGTAACTAGCATATCACGCTAAGTTCTCGAGATTTAAGAACGATATTTTTAGATGAGATTTACAGAGTTTTTATTACAGAGAATACGGGACGTATGAACAAAATTTGACAGGGAAATAGTATCGATTTTAGAAAGAAATGTACAAAACTATTTTATTATTTACACAGGCTATATATAGAATTTAAAGTGCCATGTGGATTGTCTTATTGACAGTGTAATCATCAAGCCCCAAGTATGAACCCTCCTATTTAAATAAAGTAGTTTAGTACGTATTTTGTTTTTAGTTCGAAATAACTCCAACTTACAATGCCTAATCCACTTTCTTTGACACCACCGAATGGAGCGTTGGCGCCATTGATTTCTGTTGTGTTGACGCCAACCATACCAGTTTCAATCTTCTCAGCTACGCGCCAAGCTCTTCCGATATCGCGAGAATAAAAGTAACCAGCAAGCCCAAATTGAGTATCATTAGCTCTCTCAATGACTTCTTCTTCTGTATCGAAAGAATATAACGCACCAATAGGACCAAAGATTTCATCGGTTGTAATCAACATATCATCCTTCATGCCCGTGATTATAGTAGGCTGAAAGAAACGCTTCTCAGCTTCTTGACCACCCGTCTTAATTTGGGCACCCTTATCAGTAGCGTCCTTGAGAAGCTTTGTAACCTTTTCAACTGCTACATCGTTGATTAATGGACCAAAGCTAGTATCATCGGCAAACCCATGGCCTGTCTTGAGCTCCGATACCTTTTTAGCTAATTTGGTAGCGAATTCGTCATAAATATCTTTTTGGATATAGAAACGGTTACCGGAAATACAGACTTGACCTGTGCCTTCGAACTTGAGAGGGATAGCACTCTCAACAGCTGCATCAATATCTGCGTCGTCAAATACAATGTATGCTGCATTACCACCAAGTTCCATAGATACCTTCTTCATTGTACCCGCAGCTTGTGTCATCAAATGCTTACCGACAGCGGTCTAAAAAAAATAGTTTAGAAAAAAAAATTATAGTCTAAAAAAAACTTTTTACTTACGGAACCAGTAAAAGAAATCTTTTTTACAGTTGGATTGGTAGCTAACTCGGTACCGACTGCTTTGACGTTTTCATGAGTTGTAGTAACGTTAATGACACCAGCGGGAATACCAACTCGTTTAGCGAGCTCACAAATGGCTAAAGCGGAGAATGGTGTTTCAGACGCAGGCTTAATGACAACGGTACAACCAGCGGCCAAAGCAGCGCTTACTTTACGAGCAATCATAGCCATAGGGTAATCTAAGTCAAAATGATTTAATAACAGTTTCTGGGGGGGGGGGGCGTTTAAATGATAAAAAAAAACTTACTCCAAGGGGTTACAATGCTAACAACGCCAGCAGGTTGGGAGATTGTGAAAGTACGTTGATTAGGATTAGGACAAGGAATGGTCTTACCATAACAACGTACAGCTTCTTCAGCGAACCATTCAAAGAAAGAAGAACCGTATTCAATTTCTCCTTTAGCTTCTTTGTAAGTTTTACCGTTTTCTCTTGTAAGGATATTGGCAAGGTCGTCTTGATTTTCCAAGACGGCAGCATCTAACTTTCTTAATAAATCGTGACGCTCTTTACCAGTAGTTTGAGACCAGCTTTTGAATGCTTTGTACGCGACATCGACAGCCTTTTTTACATCGGCTGCAGAGCAATCAGGAACTGATCCAATGATCTTTCCGGTAGCTGGGTCTATTATTTATATAAAAAAAATTTAAAATTTAAAATGCTTCAAAAAAAGTATATGCATATATTGTGTTACCAAAGACTTCAAATGTTTGGCCACTTTCGGCAGATACCCATTCGTTATTAATGAATGCTTTGTCTTGCAAGAGCTTGGAATCAGCAAGCTGTAGTTGATTTTTGTTAGTACTGTTAAAAAACGACGTTTTATGTCGAATTTTACCTTGGGGATTTGGACAATGTTAATAGCAGTAGACATGATAATGATTTATTAAATATAATGATAATAAAAGATAAATTTTAATCGGATAGATGAATAATCCTTTTTATATCTATCCTACTTTCGAACTAAAAAGTCCAATCTTTCAACATTACGCTGTATATCGATAGCATTACGCTGTCATGACCAACTTACAGTCACATTTTTTAAACGCCTTTTTCGAACGCATGAAATAAAGGGTCTGAGTCAATATAAGTTAATAGTTTCGTAATAGATAGTCATTAGCATGAGACACACAAAAAGAAGTTTTTTTTCCCAGAAAATACTCAAAATGTTCCATTGCACAAGCTACATACTATCTGAATTTGATCTTTCCCTCTAATTACTTCAACAACGTAAGCACAATCTAGCTAACACTCAATATATCGCATTAAAATAAAAATTGACTTGATTGGAGTCAAAAAAGGAAAAGTCTGAATTTTCACCAAAGAAATCGATTAACTGAAAAATGGGACTTTTACTATTAATGTTTTTTAACGAATCATATTGCTAAATTTTAGTGGTTTTTTTTTTACGGATTTCGTCATGGTGATTTTCAATAAAGCTATTACTTTACCTATTTTTTTGGGAAAAAAAGAAACGAGATAGATAGTGACGTTAATGGAATTAGTAGCTGGGATACACTCTAGCAGAAGGTAGATAAATTGATCGAAGAAGTCACCACCAAGAAGCAATTGACGGATCAACGCTATGGAACTGGAAACAACGATTCTGAACCTCTCCCGGGGAACAGGGTTATGGAATTAAATCAAACGGTGAGCAATTAATTTGAACTGTATATGATAAACCATATATTAATATTTTAATTGCAGATAAAAGACAGTAAACAGCTGACGAGCAAAACAAAAGAAGTTGAGCTTAATGCTCTTTTAAAGAAAGAAAGAGATCAAGCTGCCTTCGTAGCAGTTTCAAAAAAGGGTAAACACCTAGCTGGATTTTTCATCCATTGATAGATATACAACTTGCTTAAATCCAATCGATAGATTAAACAGAGGCATCAAACGCTCTTTAGAGAATTTGGAACAAGATAGACTTCAGGGAAAAGTTGCTGTCAAAAAAATGGATGACAAAATCGAAGCGCCAGAAGATAGTAACAAAGATCTTCGAGACATGCTCAAGACTGACATTAACAAACAAGATAAAACTGAGCAACTTTTACGTCATGTCTTAAGTAGTGCTCTTCCTCCCCTTCCCCCACCTCGTTCAATAGCTCCTTCTCAATTTCAAATGCAAGATAATATGAAAAATAAACAATAAAAACCATTATTTTATGGCTTTATTTCGTTAATATATTTCTCTAATGTGGGTGGTTTTAACCCGAAATACAGTAGCGGCTCTATTTAGGGGTGGCCTGATTTAAGGGTAGGATCGACTTAAGGGTGGATTTCTACAGAACATCTTCGGTCCCCCGTCTTTAACACCTCTATCACCACTATTCGATTTAAGGATGGAATCCAACTTCACAAAACTACTAAATATATAAAGTGATAATAAAAAAAGTCTTATTTATTTTATATAAAAAGCGTCTAGTCTTCAAAAGTGTATAATCAGATCAATATTATTAAAACAAAGGATTAATAATCAAACTGCTAGAGAGAGGATAATAAAATAAACCTTGCAAAGTAATCATACTTGAATGGAGCGCGTATCAGTGGCGAATCTTTAGAAGTTTAACTGGGAAAAGTAATTAAATACAGACTGTTGCTAAGTGATGAAAGATTGGAAAGAAATGCAGTGTAAGCCAAATTAAGTGAATGCAAAGTTACCTTTTAGTTCTATATACCATAGCTAGCAATTTTTAAATGTATTGTTATGTGGTATTCCAATAAATAGCTTTGTACTATTTTAATTGACATCAATAAAAAATTTAATAGAATTTAACATCATTTTAATATTTGAGCTCTTGCAGAAAACGATACATATCATAGTTTTTTGTAAAATAACTTGGAAAATCTCAAGAGCTATTTAAAGTAACACCATAGATTGCTGTTTATCCATTATCTACTTAAAACGCGTGTTTTTAAGTGAAGGTATAGAAGTAACTTCTAAAAAAGGTCATTTTTCGGTGATCGAAATAAGATGTTTTCATTGTATGGTTAAACATCAGAAAATGACTCTTTTTTCCAAGTTATTTAGTAAAAGTTACTCCTTAGAATGTTTTCTTTAATACCAAAATTAAAAACCGCATGTTTTTTATATTTTTCTCGATTTTTTATTTTTTTCTTCAGTCGATCATTTTTGATCATTTTTGGCCATTTTGGGGGTCAACCCCTTTTGTGTTTCTGTAAATATTTCCAAATTACTCAATATCTACTTTGCCTTTACTTGTAAAAAAACAATGATAATAAAGTGCTCTTTTAGGCGCATTTAATACATCTAAAATCATACTTTTAATTAAAATACTGAACGAGTAATCACTATTCTAGACGTTTTTTTTCCTGCTAAAATTTGAGTTAAGCGGTCCTTAAATTAGCGATTACTCCTTCAGTTTCTGCATTAAGAGTATTATTTAAAATGAGTTAGAAGAGTCTAAACAAATTTTATACTATGCATGTTTTCCCACAAAGATAGGCAAATCGAATCCGGAGTAATGGTAAAATAACCACAAAAACACAAAAGGGGTTGACCCTCAAAAATAAAAATCGAAAAAAAAAACAAAAAAGTTTGTTTTTAATTTTGTTTATCGAATATATAGTTGAAACAACTATTTTGTACTAAACAACTTGGGTCCAAAAAGCGTTTCCTGTTTCTTTAAAAAATAAAAACCAATATTTATTATAACTGCTAATTTTAGTAGTGATTTCTTATGCGAGCGATTATTTAATCTCAGGTATCTCAGTGAGCTTTTTTCTTTTTAGAAGTAATTATTCACTGCTTGATAAAGGTGGAGTTCTTCCGCATTTTGGCCACCCTTAAATAGAGCCGCTACTGCACGTACTGGTCACATTGCCTCTATTAATTATAAGCGTTGACCCATTTTTAAGACTTGCTGTATTTAGGAGCGCTCACGATGACGATTTCCACTAGATATTAGCTACCGCTCGGTTTAGTGGTGCCCGGGACGTTTTATTTTTTGGTTAATCTGCAGCGGATTTTATTTCATTTTTTCTCTCATTCGAAAGGCTTCAGTAGGCGGCTTTTACCCTATAGTTCTTGCAACAGTTCATATAAGGGGATGAAAACCGTTGCTACATCTTCATGAAGCACCATGTATGAAACGTGAGAGTGAAGATGACCTGATAGCGCCTGACCTTTATTGCGGTTAGAGGCATTTGCTTCTGAGGACTGACAACTATTCCTTGCCGATAACAACTATACTTTTTCAAAACGAGATTTATTTTTTAAACAGTACTTTTTAAATTGTTATTTGTTGCCAGTAAAACTAGAAGAAAACGAGCAGATACTATTTCAGTTATGCTACTTTTTACTAAGGTTAATCGGACAGTTTCCTTTTATTTTATCTATTTTGTTTAAAAAATAGAATAGGGCGCGAGTTACAGTGGTTTGCAGCTTATTGAAATAAGCCGGAGTGGTGTATTTTTTAGCTTTAAAAACGGACGGACCTGCGCATGTTTACAGTACTGGCTCAACGTTTTGTCACAAGCTCTCTGTATTTCTATTTTGTGACACAGAATAAAAGCATCACCACTCTATTGTGTTTAGACGACCCCTTTTTTGGATAAAATGATAAAAAAAACTTCTGTGACTATTTCTAATAAATTACCATTGCCCTTTTTCCCTAAACGAACTCTTTCTTTTTTCATATACATATCTTTCTTTTTTTTTTGTGAATGCAACCATGGCCGACACAAACGTTCAGTCCATAACGGACTTTTGGTTATTTGTTGTATATTGTCTTGTTGTTATCGTTGCAGTCATCTTCTTTTTATTTTATTTCAATCGTGCAGTTGGACAAGGTTTAACCTTTTTTATTAACCAATATACTTGGAGACGATATAACGCATACATTGAAGTTGGTAACGTAGTTACTATTTTATTTTATTTTTGGGGTTATTATGGCAACATATTGTCTAATAAAGCATATTTTAGATTCTATACGAGTTTCATTGTTAGGAGGAAGAATATTATTTAAAAACCTACGTTACTTATCAACAAACCAGTCAGTATCAATTGTTAAAGGTCATATTTCTTTTCGATACTGGCTTTTTAACGCTCGAAAAGCTGAGGATGATAAATTCGGTAATTGGAACGAGTATATACGTGTATAAAATGAGTGCACGTTTTTTTAATATTAAATTAGGTAAAACAAAGGATTTACCTTGTCGCATTGTATGTAGTGTGGAAGGATTAGAATGGTTTTTCTATAATAATGTTCCAGCTTATGAGAAAATGAAAGATGTGCTGGGTTTATCAACTACGAGCACAACCAGTTCAGAACAGGAACAGGAACAACCATCAGACATAAACGGAACGTCTGATCCCGAAAAACAGACTCCGATAAATGTTGGTAATTCTTTAATGGAAAGATTAATGCCTATTCAAATTGAGTGTACAACAGGTGCAGTTATGATTGGTAATACCGAATTAAAATCAATGCTTATTTTTGAAGCTGAAAGGATGGATGGTATTTACAGTATAACTGAATCAAGATCAGCAATGGATTTTTATAAAGCTGTGTTTGATGCCATCTTACTCAAGCCTCAAATAAGTATTAAAGACAACATGGACTTTACAAAAGTAGATGAAGATCCCGAAAGAGTGATACAATCATCATCCCGAGAAAGGTAATATGTTTTGTCGCCTGTTAAATTTACACTGTATTCACATTCTTTTTTGTTTAAAAGTATATGGTCGTATATTTCACGACAACTACAATCCTTGTTTACATTCCATCACGGAAGACAATATGGTAAAATGGAACATATGCGTGATTTTATGAGAGAAGGCAGGTCTGGATCCGAAAGCGAATCAGATAATACAACATACCATGAGGAATATGCGAGAGTGAACAACATAATTGAGTGTAAAGAGGTCATTCTGACTTACTACCAAGATTATGCTGGTAAGCGTGTAACATCTTTTTGTGTACGACTCAACTGACTATGTATTTTTATTTTTTTTTAGGCCCGGTACCAACGCCTGAAGCATCTGATATATTCCCCGGTGTAGGTATTGATATAGGAAATGGAGGGTTACCGCCAGAATGGGGAATTCGTCTTTCGTTTAAAGATGCAACTATACATTACGGTCCTTGGGCTGATAGGCAAAGGTCAGCCATACAAGATTATTTCTTTCCCAATTCACACCGACACAATATACCAACAAAAAAATTAAAACCAGGTCAATCCCGAGTTGCAACCAGTTTTGAAACGTACATAGAGTTTCTAAATGAAGGAAAACTACGAGTACCTACACGTGAAAAAACAAAGGATTGGAAATATACCTCGGGTGGTTCAGATATAGATGTTGGATCAGACGGATACTATGCTAGGCCTTATGGGTGGTTGAATGTGAAAGTGGGAGACGGTTCCGTTGTTAAAGTAGCAACTCCGTTTGCTATTGGCCCAAATGGTCACGAGATGATGGTAGATATTGCCTTGAAAGAAGTAGATATTACAACCAGTGTTAACTATGCTTCTTTTATTCAATCCAATCGCATTGAGGTAAAGCAAAAATTATACTTTTTATCTTGTATAATACTAATGAATTTGTAGATTCAAATTAAAATGCCTGCACCATTAGAGTGGAATGGGTTCAGATGTTGGGATATCAAAATTGTCCCAAAGAAACCTACTATTTTTCTATTACGTGATCATGTGTTTCTACTTCAAGATCTTGTCAAGGACTGGGGATCTACTCCACCGGCTGATCTTTTACATTTTTGTCCCATTGTTTATCAAATCCAGTGTATCTTAGAAAGTCCTACTATCTATCTTTGCGTGAATGAACACAATGTTATTAATAATCCTAACTCAATTGAAGACAATGGTATATGTTCACATATAAAACAAACAAACAAAACGGGTTTAACTAACAACATTATTATTAGCATTCTTGAAAGTTCAAACTCATAGACTTGCCGTTGATCTTACGTTACCGTTTACTGAATATCAATCAGAAACAACAGCCATAAAATTCTTCGTCGCAATTGAACATGGTAGTGCTGGTTTATCGCTACAAAATTCACATACGTTGAATTCATTCATGCGAAAAGATGACGCCAACGCTGCAGTTGTTGTTAAACTTACCGTAGAAGGTTCATATGAATTTTATAGTACAGTTGATGTCTTACGACATATCGAGTCATGTAATCTTAACGTCAAAATCAACGGAGCCACAGTCAAATTGTTTGGAACGTTAATTCGATACTTATTTTTATTAAAGGATAATTATTTTGGCGCATGGAATCATTTTTCTACCATTGATGAATATAGAAGACGTAGAAGTAACCATCAGGAGTGGTTAGAACAGAAAAAGAAGCAGTCGGATGCAAAGGTCAGTAAAAAGATCGTGTAACATAAAATAAGGTTTTTATTGTTTGTTCTTTTTTTTTAGTCTGTGGCAGATCCATTTGAAGCCTATGTGCTATTGGAACTCGAAGATGGTGTTATGCTTTTGCCGGAAAATCTGTATGAGTGTTCTCGATACTCTCAATTTGAATTCCGCGAGCTTCAAGTCGAATTGAGGAATTTAGATGTCTACCTGGATCTTTATGTCAACATCAGTCCGATTACACTTAGTAGAGATAGCAATCCTAATCCCCAAACAAAGGAAGGATTCTTCCGTATAAAAAATGCGCGTGACCCTAAAAACTATCTATACATTGATGGTACGTATTTTATTCACTGAAAACTGACATTTATTGACACCTTTTTATTTTTTGTAGGACTCAATGTTTATGCACATCGTCTATTTGGCCCGCTCCCTGATTGTGCAACTTATGTTTGTCAATGGGAATTTGATTTAGGTCGTATTTCTGGTGAAATAAAACCTTCGTTTTTATTGGGTCTTGCTTGTTTCAGTCAATCGTTTGCATACAATTTAATTGATGAAGATAATGCCGTACCTCAAGAAATGGAGTCCAAAGATTTACCAGATGTGACATTTATGAAGTTATACGTACAAGAAGTCGATCTATGCCTTATGAGTATGAATAGTGCTACAAATATTTGTTTGAAAGAGGGAATTCTTCTTGAATTCGACAACTTGATCAATGTCAAGTATAGCCAAAGAATCAGTCTCAAAATTCCATCTATTTTAACCCGTTGTCTTGCTAATCCTGACCAAGCACGTGGTGATAATTTGTTCGAAGTAAGCTATAAAAAATATCATCGTATACCTAATTTATCTAACTTCTCTTTTTTTTTTTAGGAGAGTGAATATTCCTGGGTTGAAGTGGCTAAAGTAGATCTAGGATTAAATGTAACGGTTTTCCGACATACTGCTGTTTGGAAAAAGGCTAGAAATGAACAGCAAAATTTTATTCGATCTCAAGATTATTTAACGCGGCGTTGCGTTCGACTTTATGAAGAGGAAGAAGACACTGTGTCTCAGCATTCACAGTCATCTATGCCTTCCGTAGATGGACATCATGTAGGTGTTGTTTATGCGCCACCTTTTAGGCCTTTTACGTTTGGTCGAGTTGACGACAAATCTGTTCTTCGTGATACTTCTTCATATACAGCACCTGATTCTCCTGCGAGTAGAAACAGAGGGTATAGTAATCCTGTCAGTATGACGAGTCCCCACCCTTCGTCAGTTAGTGATTGCATCTATAGCGACTCGTCGGATGAACAATCCGATTATCAAATTGATGAGCTAGAGTACGAAACGCGATCTCTTCATAGTGCTATCTCCAGAGACAACGAGTCGTTCCATACTGCTAAGGGTTCCGACAATGAAGAAGACTATGACTCTATCACTGATGATTATTCGGTTATATCCAGTAACGATAGCCATTTTACCGGCGAAGGATCATTTTCTGATGAAGATCAAAGAGAGAGATACGAAAAATATATTGCCGAAAAAAATTTGACGGCTGCTATTCCACCTTCTATTCCCTATAGCGATTATCTTCGTAGGTATAAAGTGGCCCGATCCCATTCTGAATTTGATCATCATGGCAGTTTCTTTCATTCCTTTATTCCTCCTTCAAGACCAAAATTTATTCCTGAAAAGGTAAGTTGTTTGAATTTACTATCTCACTTTTTTTTTTTTCTTGCTAATACAATTATAACTTTTTTTTGTTAGGGTTTTGAAGAGAAATGCAAGCTATTTTATGATAATTTTAAGGAACCGGACGATTATTTCATGGATGAAACTGACGAACTAGATGAAGAAAGGGAAGCAGATGCTCAAGCTAAAGGAAATGAAGTGACAGCAACTACTGTGATCGAGGCAACTCGACCAATGACTATCTTATTGACACCTATCCTTGTAAAAATTGTACAAGAATTAGCAGAGGAAATTATAAAAGACGTAAGTGCATGTTAATATATAATTTTTTATTTTTACTAACGTGTATTATATATATATATATATATATATATATATATAGGATTGGGACCTGGAAACTATGTTAGATGCCTTGCAAATGGAATATATTGGTCAATTGACTCGGTATCTTACAGATCAATACATCTGCACTAGATTTGCTGTTATCCTTCCCCAAGCCTACTTCCATTTTATTCAAAATGTAACTATACCTGACGATTTGGCGTCGTATAAAAATGGTGAAACTTACGTCAAAACCCAATACAATATTGAAGACAATGTGTTATGCTCTGCAGATATTTTCTTGAATGACTTTCGAATGATTGGTAGTGTAAAGTTTGAGGACTATGCTTTTGATGAAAAAAAGAAAAAGGTTGTCGAATCTAACATGGTGCTTCAAGAATCTAGAGTTCATATTGATGTCAGTGATGTGGGCTCTAAAGTTCAATATATCTCCAAGCAACATGAGAGACAATCGATGGCTTTTGGTATACCACATGAATGCTTACGAAACAAAGACATGTACTCTAATCAAGACGATTATGATACATTAGTTGACGAGTTGGTTATGCTTGATTTGGCAGTGAGCACCTTTAATCTTAAATGGTTAGGCGCGAGGACACCTAATTATGCAGAGTTAAACACTAAAAGTATAGACACGATTATCATTACGGAATCCGTAGAAATTCTTTTAGGAGCTGCTTATTCATGGTTAGTATTTGTTGACGATCTAAAAGGTATTCTCGAGAGTTTCCAGGATCAACGTACAAGACAAGTACAGGTGTTTATCAATGAGCTAGCAGATTTTTCAATTACTACTGGTGTACTTGGTGATCCTATGTTTTTAACAACGCCAACAACTATGCTTCGATTGGGATCTCGTAATTTCCGAAATGACGTTGGTTGGAAGCTATTGGCTCGGATGCGCCATTGTTTACGATTTTTGCCTTTATCTAGACGTGAAGAACTTCAATATCGACTTACTTCGGGTGGCGCACTACAAGATATCAACTCTGATAGAATGTTTAAAAATGTTGTCAAGACATTTTCTCGCTGGCGAAACTGGGAAGTAGGATATAATGACATATCAAACAGTCGCTTATTTACTCAGCCTTTTAAACAAATATCAGAAAAAAATGGCGTTGTCAGTAAAAATATAACAGATGAAGTGGTCAAATTTTTAACTTCATCTGCGAATTTTGCAAAATTGAGATTTGGAAAATTCAACTTTGTGATTTATGAAGAAGAAACAGCTGAATTATCAAAGGAAGACAATAGTATCTCAATTGGACCATTTGAATTCTTACTTGAATGTTTATTTAAAACATCGTCTATCTCTAATGTGCCTGAAAGTAGTAGTGATGGAGTACGTAGATCAGTGGCAATGATGGATGGTTATTTAGATATCATTACCAAGATTAGCCTAGGTGATATTCAAATTTCTGCTAATCCGATCATCTTGGCATTTGCAAGACATATGTTACTTGTTCAACGTGTATTTATGACGAAACTACATAATTTATCACTCTCTAAAAAGTCCCCTTCCTTGCTTAACGATTCGAATACAACAATCAATGCCAAAAATTCTTCTACTGTAAAGCCTGCTCCTTCAGAAAGCTTGGAATTTAGTTTTGATTCTCTTCTTAGTAAAGTTGATGTTGTTGCTCAAGCTTTAGTCAGCTTAGATTGTATTAAAGTTATTGCGCATGCTCAAGAGCTACGTATGTGTGCTGTAATTTCTGGAGCGCAAGGGTCAGCTTTGTTCTCAAACCCTAAATTAGCACCTTTACAATTAGTATCTCATGATCGCGCTGATTCTGATACAGGGTCTGGTAAGCGTAGCTCAAACCGTACTTCTCGTAAGAATGCACAAACTGAGCCACGTCTGGTACTTGAAGCGGCAGGTGGAATTAATTCGATTGATATTAAATTTAAAGAAGAACTGCATCGAAATAACTTGACTACTGACAGTACGTTACTGGGGATCAGTTTAGAAAAGGCAAATATCAATGCAAATATTTCTCAAATTACAAAAGTGTCAAAGAAACATGGTAAGACTGAAAATACCAAGGATGTTTTGAACGTATTTTCAAATATACACAAGTTTCGCATTCATGCGCCGCAAAGTTTATTACGATTATATGGTTTCATCGAGTCATGGCAAACCGAACAAGGCAGACGATATCATTTTATGTTTCAGAATTTAGTTAGGGAATGGGAAGAACAAAGAAAAGATGTTTCTACGCCTCTTATGTCTATTTCAGAACAGAGAAGTTCGATCCAGGTACCGCCACCAACAACAAAGAAGCTTGACATCAAACTTCAGTTCTTATTGAATGAATTCTTAGTTATATCGGATTTACTACCTTCTTTAAGTGTCGAATATAGAATTTTAGATTTCTTTGTTATGGTTAATGAAACTCATCCGAAGGCATCGCCTGTTTATATGTATACTTTCCAGTTATCCGAGCAAGTCATCCATCTTATTACAAAAGATACAAAGAAAAAAAAGGCGCCTGAACACAATAATTCAAGTACTTTTAGTATTCCCGGTATTCGTAGTACAGGATCACTTCGAACTGAACTTATCAGGGGCACTAGCCAGCTAAAACTTAAATCCATGATATCTGTTGATTTAATTTCGATGTCACTTAATGTTAGTTTGATTGATTCTCTTTTGACGGCACAATCCCTAGTTGGAAACGAGGTCAGTGAGTTAGTAGAAGTACTCTCCTACTCAAAGCCTAGCCGAAAATCTACTGTTGCTCCTCCCGAATTGAATGATTCTCCTAAACGTATATTTAAATATACAGTCGATATTTCATTGGATGGATTAAGAGTTTCTGCTGCTAGCCCTTCTGCATTGTGTATTTTTCGATCCAATGTTCTTCAAGCGTCTATATCTAACGACATCGTTGTTGGAAGGGAAGCAAGTACATCGAATCAACTCACTTGGAAATTACAAGCTAAGAACTTTTCTCTTTCACTTGACCATAATACAGTAGAAGATATTGATAGTACTAAATCTGAAGACGACGTAGTTTATCAACCCAATTGCTTGGCATATATTCTAGTGGAACTTAGTGTCCAAAACTATTTACCAGCTTGTACAAATGATAAATGCACTAAAGAAACACACACACATGATAAGGATAAGGATTTTGACACTTTGTTTATTGATTTCGCTAGAATTCAGACAGTAATGCAACCAATTGCTCTAGGTAAACTTGCCGAAATGTATATATATTATGATGCAGAATTACGAAAGAAAAAGATGATGAAGAAGGCCGAAATAGATCAGTTATCTGCAAATACTAAGCGTATTGTTCAATCTATATCCATTAAAAATGAGTGGCCTAAGGTACTTCAAGAGGAAACACAGTCCTTATTAGAAGGTAAAATTATTTGCTTACGGGTACGTCGTCTCGGTGTCGCTATTCCGTTAGGTATTTTATCTGAATTACCCTCATCTGGACCTTCCAAAAATGTCAGTGCTTTGCTATTATCTGTCTCTTCGATTGAATTCTTGACAAAAAATATCGAGAAAGGTGCTTTACAGTTGGACAATATTGCTTTACAGTTTGTTAAAAGGTTTGATCAAGATAAGTCAGAGCATTTTATAGCTGAAAATCACCCACGTACAAACCAAATTAGCCTTCCGTCTATTTCTTGTCATGTATCTGCTGTTAATGCTAAACCACTCCAGTCTGTCAAAGCAGATGCTCAAGTTAGAGGGTTTGAAATTGATGTTGATGGGACAATTGCAGACTATATCAATACATTGAGTATTATATATGTAAAGAGTATGTCTCGAGTTGAAAAGTTTACAGCAAAATCAAACTTCAGCTCTAAAAGTGGGTCACCCAGCTCATCAGCAAAACCTTCGCCTATGACAGAAACGCCCAATACTTCTGAAGTTGTTCATTTAGACATTGAGTGTAAATTTATATGCGATAGTGGTACGATTCGAATGTATCCCAAGCGAAACTCGGGCGATGTTTTCAAGAGTAGAAAGAGATCCAAATCATTACATGTCCGCACTGGTTTTGATCCAAAATCTAATGACGGAAATATGGCTACTGTGAATCTCCCCGGTTTAAGTGCTTGGTTAACATATCAAACACCTTTAGGTGCGCATGCCTCTGTTGCCAATGCTCCACGCCGATTCCATGCTGATATTTTGATCAGAGAAAGTCAAAATACACTTCATCCTGCTCTTGTTCAGTTTTTACGTGAAGTAGTAGAAGGTCTTAAAGTGGGTATTCAACAATCGAGTGAACGTAAAGCAGTTAGAGAATCTAGTGCCGAGATGGAATCTAATTTGAACGCTTCCCTGTTCTTGCGACTTTCTCGAACTCAACTTGACCTGAGTTGTCATCCTTCTTCTAAAGTACTTTGTTCTCTTGGCTGGGAAGAAAGTGAATTTTTGATGAATGCTTTCTCGCAGGATACAACTTCTCGAACTATGAGTTGTGTAGGTTCAGTGCGCGAAATTACTGCCATGGTTAAGCACCATTTCTCTCCTGAAGCTTGCCTTAATGTTCGTCTTGATAGAATTTTATTTAATGCTATGCTGACATCACAACGTAAAGAAGGTTTCCCCAACGATGATATTTCTATTATTATTGAACTACCGAATATATATGGTGATATCAATATGAGACATTTACAAGACTTGCTTATTCTCAATTCGTGCTGGTTTGGTCAGCCTATCATCTCGGATAATGTTTCGAAACCTGGTGTCTCCAAGTCCCATAGACTTGCAAATGAAGTCTCGAACAATTCCTTGAATGCTATACTGGGAGAATTTGATACCGAATGTGCAACAGATCCTGGTCAAATTACAGATAATATCAACGCCAAACAGGTAAATGCAATCACATCATCCCATCCTCCAGCGCCATTTTCAAAACATATTGCCGTTTGTGTACAAACAATTCGATTCTCTGTTGATATGGGACAAAATATTGGTAAAATTACTTTGTCGCCAGAAACCATTTCATTCCAACTTCACCACATACCTAATGTATCCCAGGGCTTAAGTTTAACTTTGGATGAAATTAAGATTATATCTGAAGGTAGATTATCAGGTAGTGCAGATTTCAAACGTATGGTGATTCAAGCCCGTGTTGATAAATCGAATGATATTGATAAAGAAATTGCTTCAGTATGTGTACGATCAGACGGCTTCAAGGCTGTATTTGAATACGAATATCAAAATATTCTCGATGCTATACAGCAATCTTTGGAATTGAACATAAACTTAATAAGAATTGCTGAAAAGTATGATCTTGATTTATCAATTAATTTGGAAGCGTTGGTTGCTAGACTTTCAATAAAAACGGTGCCTGTCATTATCACTATGGTTCAAAAATTTGAAGAGTTACTTCAGAAGAAAAAGGCCGAGGCTGGAATCCGATCTGATTACGACCTATCAACAAAGCTCAATCCCAAAACTAATACTGTCGTACCACCGTCAATTTGTAGCAAGAAAGATAAATACTTGTATGAAAAATCCTCCGTTAATAGTAAAGTTTCTTTATGTATCAAAGCTGTTGAAGTTATTATTTATCCTAGCCAGTTTCAAGACTCTGATAATGTTAATATAAGAGCTCAACAATTCAAGATTGACCTAGATGAAATGCCTCGAGATGAGATGGGAGTGCACAGAAAGCTAGTGATTACTCTTGCAAGTGCAGCATTGGCGAAAAATGTTCCTGGAAAAGAACTCATGTTGCTGTATAGTGCCCCGCTACCTCCAGCTTTGTCTAAACCTAAGAACCTTGATGGAACAAAGATTTTTGGTATACCTGGAACCGAAATTACAATGGAATCTACTCAGTTAGAAAACAAAATTGCACACGAATTTAGTTCTGTCTTTGCTGGACGTGTCAGCGTGTCATTGAATATTGGCCTCATCAAGTACTTACAAGAAATGATTAACATGTTTAATATCCAACTTTCACGTGCACTAGAAAAAAATTCGGACCAACTTCATCCTTTTGGCGAACCTAGTACACCTATTAGTATGTCAAGTACATTGGATGATGGCGAAGAATATACTGGCTCTTTTAGTCGAAAATCTTCATCTGTATCTGATGCACCTACTAGAAGACATAGGTTAGACTCAACTTCTTCGATTACAGTACAAACACCCTCTATTGAAGAAACGTCTGCTACTTTAAACGAACCCGATAACCTTACAGAAATTTCTGTGCCAAAAGAAGAGTTTGTGTACTCTTCAATTAATGCTGTAAATTTCCAACCCCAGTTACAAGTCATGGGCGATGCTACTCCTCCTGTGGAATGGCTTGGTCTCAAGAGAGAGAGGATACCCGGACTAGTTCATGAAAATATTACATTACATTTAGACCAAATGGTCAAAGTTATCTGGGATATTTTAGAGTCTCGAACTAACTAGTCGACTTTTGTGTAAAATATTAAAAATCCTAATAAACATTACTTAAAAAAAATCATACTTCTACATGTTCTTTAAGTTGTTTGTAGGAAAAAGTTTATTAAAATAAAAATAAGACCCTCCCAGTGCTGTATTATATTTTATGATAAGGAAATAATATACCGCGTAGCATCGTACATCATGGCACACCATGGCTGCGGATATTGATCATAATATTCGAAATTAAACTTCGATTTGTCGCTAAAATCTATGGGCGTCGGATTTTCGGGTAATACAAAAAACCCTTGAGTCTCATTAATTTGGTCAATTTTTTCTAAGCATGTATTTACGCTTTCTCGCGATTCTTTAGCGACGTATCGGTTGGAGGATGTAGATAAGACCATAAGTGAATCAATAACCTGAAAGAAATATTCGCAGGCTGTTAATTTGTAGTAACCTATATATTTTTTAGAACATATAAAAAATGAGTACATAAAGTAGTAAAATATATCACGATACTTGCATGAATTGAGGCTGTCTATTTCGGACAAACGATGAATAGCGTAAATTAATAACCTACACGCTGTGAGAGAGTTTTCGAGTGAGCGTTGTTGAACACAGGAGAGCAGTTGATCATAGTCTTCCCCTTTATCAATAGGTTGAAGTAAACGAGAATAGATAGTAACGATAAATATTTGGCAACGAATAAACACCATTAAAGCAATGCAGTCTTCGGATTCGGTGATAACTAGTTTACTTGCGGCGTAATTTTTTAAGTTACGGCATAAATTAAATTCGTCAGGCATAGAGGCGCTCCACTCTAATATTACGTCCTCCATACGTATGATGAACTCGAGACTCAGTGTACATACTTCTCCCCCGTATAACTCCTGCGTCAGATTCTATAAAATAAAAAGCTTAAACTTATGGTATAATCGATCGGTCCTATGCTTTTACCATGAATTTTTCTATGTGTGGGTGATTAAATAAAATCAAAAACCAATTCTGAGCGCTGATAAATTTTTTCGTTATAGGAAGTTCGTCACCCATTATCTCCCATTCTGGAAGGTGATGATGCATGTCTTGTGCGATATCAAATATATTATTGGTTAGTCTACGTACGGACATGGTCAATATGAAATGACGAGAGTATAACATTTGATTCAATTGTTCTTCAGAGGGGCATTGAACTGATTTATTTAGAATATTTTTGTCAAATAATGCTTGATAATCAGGTTTAAGATCGAGACATATTTGATAACCTATTGAAATTAGTTTTCGGCATTCTTGATATTTGAGTGTCATTTGTAAATACTTTGATAGTAAGTTGATACTGATCATATTTTCTAAGCGTTTCTCGGACATATCAAACTGTTCCAAAATTATAGATCTAGCTTTGGTAAAGTAATGGTCAGCCATTTTTCTCCTTTCCCAAGGCAAATAGGAGATGTGGCTGCACGGAGCGGAACAGACATACGAGCATATGGAAAGAGTGAGAAGATCTGAAGCGGGATTTTTCAACTGTTGGTATCTCTCGAGAAAAGAGGTTTTATGAAGTGTCGCGGTGAATGTGTTATGGCAAGAAAAATATGTAGATACCAATTGATCGATTGTTGCATCTAATTCGTAAAATGCAATACCCTGCGGCTGTGTTGTCAAGATGTGATCTTTTGGGGATTGTGTTACAAGCTTCATAGTAAACGGTATTAAGCTTTCGAAAGATATGTTACCGAAATTAATGACTAGTCCGTCTTCACTGCTACTGCTGCTATCGCAGCTACTGTATCCACTAAAAGGAGATACATAGGATAAAACGCTTGACTGAAAATATAGCAGATCTTTCAAAGTTTTGATTCCTGTCTCAATGTGAAAGTTGCCATTCTCAATCTCAATTGACCAATGTTGTACTAAGTTTTGAATCAACTCCTGTGTATAAGTGTTGTTTCTACTTTTTGAAAGAGAAGAGCTGTTACGACGACAACTTAAAGTTTGCAATTGTGCATCTAATTGCACCATCACCCATTCCAGTTTTGTAATCTCACGTTGAATCGTTCGCTCTTGGAAATAGTTTTGTGCATAGGATTCAAGATTTTCAGGTGGCTGAACGCACATTTTGTCAAGTCTTTCGCACCTCGAGCATTTATCTGAGATAGTTCGAATACACCTACGACGGTGTTGACGGCATTCTAATAAGATTTTCTCTGTTGGTCTCATAAATATACGAGTTGATTGTTTAACATACCTGCGCAAGGTGTCTGTCTATTCTTCATTAAAAAGGAAAGAAGTGTGATGGAGACGTATATCGTTTTTTTTTAGATCTTTTATATGAGGCTGTGTCAAGATTATTTAAATATCTAATGTTTGTGAACTTGCCTGTTTAACGCATATATATTCTCGACCCTTTTTTAGAGCGCACATGACTTTTTTTATGATAATATTGTTGGTTTACTTAAACCTTGTCAATAATAATACGACTATCTTTTATGTTTTCTTTCTTAGGAGTACAAAAGGACTTGTAAGGTTTATAGGTAATATATATTTTTAAAGTCATGCTCTTTTTAATACAGTACACTGTTCACTCACGTCTAAATATAGTGACATGAGAAGGGAAAAGGTTAAACTTGTCTAACCCATACTGCTATTTACGTTTGTTTGCTTAAATAATACATACTATACCCGATAAGTTATATCCGGATCATTTGAGTGCACGAGGTAATTCTGACATGGTAAATTTATGTTCAAGGGTTTTTAACCAAGTCTTGTTTCGTGGGGTAGGTACACAGCTCGAATAATAAGTCGGCGTTGTATGTGATACCACGATTTGCTTACAATAAAGCTGGTACGACTCTACTGTTTTTGAATTAGTCTTGCAGTACATCAAAAATTGATAACTAAACAGCTACTATGTATTTGGCATTCCCAAGTAAATTCTACTGTAATTAAACAAACGGATATAAAATCAGAAATTTAAATATTAAAAGACATAAAAAAACAGCAGCTATACAAGATAAAGCAAAGCTAACAGCTAGACCTGCAAAAAAAAAAAAAAAAAAAAAAAATTTGGGGTAAACCATAATATTTTCAGCTCCTCGAGGCAATTGTTTTTCTAGTTCGTCTCTTTCAACAGACAATAAATCTATTTGACATTACACCTCTTTCACTTGGTTCGTAACGAAAAAAATCTCTTCAATATTATATCAGCTCTTTATAGTCGTATACAAAAGCGTTCTAATTGACAGCCCAGCCAGTTATTATTTTTTCTCGATAGGTTATAATGGTAAAGTAGCGATAAATTATGAGCACTAACTTGGGCCAAATTAGATACGTCTCCCATAAAAATTTTTGATAGAAGCACCCGCGTCTTTCGACTTATGTTTTGAGTTACCCGGGTTTAACAAATAATACCAAGATTGGTACTATAGATAACCAACACTTGATCGTTGGTAATTTCCCATTCTTCTTTGGAATTATTTTTAAATAATAAAAGTAACAAAAAAAATCGTTCTCATAGAAGATATCATTTCTATATAAGTTTTATCGAGTGTCTAAAATAAGACTTTGATCGTTCTTCATGTAATAAATAGAATAATAACTTAATTTAGTACTTCGTGCTAGGCAATTGAAGTTAAAATTATTATGTAAAGCAATAACGGCAGAGGCATGACATGCTTTTCAGTCGTACTGGGGATTTCATGCCTAAATTTAATCAGGGATAGTACACAAACTCTCATTCACAATCTGTTCCCTTGTATTTTTAGCCAAAACTATATCACTGAATGAAAACCTCTAATCCAGAAACTTTTTTTCGCAGTTTTTTTTTTTTTTAAAAAAAATACAATAGTATTTACACTGTTAAAAATATAGTATACATATAAAAGCGGCTCTCTTTTAGAAGGATTAACGAATACAATTTCTTTCGTTAAAGCTTTATGCAGCAATATAGTGCGCGTAGACCATACACGTGATATTCACGTGACTAAATTATTTATTATTAATTAATATATTTTATTAAAATTAAAAATTATATCAGCTTCCGTGGCGCAATTGGCTAGCGCGTCTGACTGTTAATCAGGAGGTTGGTGGTTCAAGCCCACCCGGGAGCGTTTCTTTTTTGCATATTTTTACTTATAGTGTATGTAGCTTGTGGTGTAACATCTTGTTACATCGTGACTTACAATTTTTGTGGTGTCACAAATCCAAGAAGGATGCTCGTTGAAGAGGATCCTCTTTAACAAGGATTGTCTTTTAAACTTTAACTTAAAATAATACCTTTTTTGTAATAATCTAAAATAATATAAATAACCATCAAAAAATCATACTCTAATAAAAATTCAATTCACATTTTGTAAACAACTTTATCTTATACTTCTCTTAACTTATAAAAGACCTTTAAATTAGCTCTTTTATTTTATCTTTACTTTATATTTTATTTTGTTCCTGAATTCCCTTGGATCTTACTTTCCATTGTACCTTTTTACCAAAACTCTTTATTTACTTATTTACCTAAGTTGTTCTACTTATAAAACAGGAACTGGTGCTCACTTAAAACTTACTATTACCTTTTATCTTTTATTTTATTTCTCTACCACATACCAAATTCTAACAATCTTTTGCAAGGACTTTAAATAAAAAGGCAACCCCAAAGTTCCGTGCAAAATTTTGAAAGCAGTTCTACTTGAAAAAACGGAAACAGATACTTACTTTACGGTAAATACCACCAATAATATATTGCTATTCTGTTTCGAGATAGCAACTAAGGACGACTTTATATACATGTACATCCACGTAGTAAACCTATAAATATGAATGGTACCCAAAAGAAAAGAAAAAAAAGTGATATTTTACAAATATAAAGTGCTACTAAACCGTCTGCACATTTTTTTTTTTTATTAGATAAGGAAAGGTATGAAAGATAGCTAAACGAGTATTGATAATAGAATGATAAAAAATTACTGATTTTTTTAAGGATAATAAAGTAATTTCGCAATTACATCTTCAACACGTCCCTTATGTGATTTTAAGAGACTAATTGCCAAATCATCACAATTGGTAAATCCCTAAAAAAAAAGTTAAAAAACATTTAGTAAACTAGAAAAAACTCTATGCTTTTTTTTTTGTTAGCGTTACCATTTCATGCAACTTTAATAATTGCGTTCTGTACACAACTTCATCAGAAATTATTTCTTGAACAGGAGTAACTGTATGAGAAGAGGAAGCGAGGCTATTATTATTACTATTGTTATTAGTTTTCATATTGTTGTGTGGTTTTTCTTCACTAGCATTCTCTTGACTTTCAATCATTATAAACTCATCTTCCGAATCATTGTCTTCTGTCATATTGCTATGGATTACTTGAGGCGGGATAGCATCGGTACTAGAGGCAAGGTTGATAGCAGAGACAGCGCTAGCATCAGAAGAGATACTGGCAGAAGATATAACACTTGCAGCGGGGCTAATAACTTGATACTCTTGAGTTATTACGGGACTTCTTTCTTCTTCTTCATTCTCTACTACTTCAACAGGGAAGAAACTATCACGATGACGTTCACCAATATCCAGCTCTGATGCGGCAGGGCTACTAACATGGCTATTCGTATAGCTAAGGTTAGATGTCATGATAGACGTGTGGTCGTTTGTAGACACAGAGCACTGATCATGATCAGTATACCCATCGTTACTTTCAAGCTCTGCAGGTAGTTCATAGAAAGATGATGCAGTAGAGATAGTAGGATATATCATACTGTTACTAGAATTCATCATTATATCTACCGCTGAAGCAGTTCTGGTAATTGTTCCCGGCTCTTCATCATGGTCCACCTTAATGGAACACCACAACATATCACCAAAACGGACACCGTCAGGTGTACAGAGACAAAAGTAACTAGAGTATTCTCCTGAGCAGTCGGGAGCCCGGAGTTCAGCAGTAATGCAGGTTTCTTCCTTTGGTGATACAACAGGTACCACAAAGCTATCGGGACGTGAGACAGGATGAGGTCTCAAAATGGACCCGCCTGCAAATAACAAGTGTGTGCCAACCGGCCAATCAGTAGATCCGTTGTTCATAATCTTCCACATCTGGAACAAAAAATTTAAATTAGCTGAGTCCCCCTCCTTTGTATATGTATGAGGCGTTACTAACCTTAATAAAAGTCTTTTTGGGAACGATAGTGGTTCCATCAGGTATGTTAATATCAGATACAAAGCATGCAGATAAAGAAGGTTCGATGATGACAGGGATTCCCGGTGAAGCTGTGACAGTTGAAGGAGCTTTAACGATTGAAGGTTCAGGCGGTACATGAGGGCTTTTTTCGGATATTAAAACAGAATTACTACTGCCACTGCTACTGGACGCTTCGGACATTTCAGTCATTACAGAAATTTCCTCAAGTTTTGATTTCGATGAACTGACACTTTCCATTTCTCGGTTAGTTTCGAGAGTTTTTTCAGACAAAGGAACGAACCTAGGTAAAATAACCTTTTTCGTGATACTTTGAATAGGGAAACGGATTTTTATAAAGGCATGATGAGAATCATGAACAGACAAAGCGACTTGCTCGCACGTTTCACATAAATCATAGTTTATACAATGTCCGCACTATTATGCAAAAAATAGTTAAATATGATTTCTTTTTTTTTTTTTTTTTTTTTACGTTTTTATCTGTGCTCTTACTTTAAAACGAGTACCAGTAATATCTCGATCACAGTTATCACATTTAACACCAATATGGTGAACAACAGGGATTTCTTGGTCATATGATTTCCATGGGGAAACACTAGGCCCAGCATTTTTGTTCTTGGACGGTCTAACGTTCTTGGTTTTATAAGCTTGAGCTCCAACCAAACGAGTAACGAATATATGTTCAGGATGATTTTCTTTTACAATAGAGAAACAAGAATGACATAAATCGAAATCTTTTTTTTTTTTTTGGTTAGTTAAAAAAGATATACATATAATGTTTATATAAATATTTACCGGGACAAGCCCCACAGGTATGACGGATTCCGACAATATCAGAATCACAATAGTCACATATGAATATAGTTTGAGAAGGATTTGATTCATCAGAATCCGTATCATTTTGCTCAGGAGCATTATTCTCTTGAGGGTAGAAGGAAGTTTCTTTCTTGATATGTCGGAAATTATGGGTTTGATTGTGGTTCACACGACTTTTACAAGTACTGCACAAGTCGAAATCATCACATGTTTCACAGCGCCATCTTTGGCTATTAAAAAGTCGGGTTAGTAATTCACAGCAACAGGAATATATCAAGTTATATTTTACCCTCGAATAGGTGTATAACATCCATCACAAATAACATCAAACTGAGGTTTTTCTGAAAAAGAAGAGGTTAATGGATGCATAGAACGATATACACTAGCCGCTGTTTCAGCTGCTGTTTTGACAACTGTATCAACTGTACTGGTTGCAACAGATACTGCATTTTTTTCTACACTCGCTTGCAAGCTGGACATACCAAGTTCCAAGTGTTTCATGATGGATTGAAAGGACTCGGACAAAGCTGCCGGAGAGTCATCATTGGAGTTTGGTGTAGTATCTTGTGTAGGCTCTTTTTGTTTGTGAGTTGCAATTGTCAACTTTAATTTATTGTTATTCTCCATACGAAACATATAGTTTAATAACTCATAATTCTTTTTGATTGCTACATCATCATTATCTTTATCTGTATGTAAAAAATAAAACTCATAGTCTTTTCCCAGACTAAAGACATTTCGTACCTGAAGTTACATGAAAAAAAAATAAAACAATTAGAACTTTTTTCTTTATAGACTGCGTTGTAAATATAACACATACATCATCCTTTAATTGTTTAAATATATAGATATCATCTCCTCTAGGAACGTCCATCCATAAAATCCTCGTTTCATCATGCTCCGGGCTATATACTTTAAACCAAAACTGACTCATATTGATTACTAAAAAAAAAAAAAAAGAACAACAAAGAGAGAGAGAGAAAAGTGCGCTTTAAAAAAGGAGCAAACACTTGGCAAGCCGAGAGATTCCATAACTAGTCACGAAAAAAAGCTGAAGCTTTTTCTGTCGGAGAAGTAAAATATTGAACACACATTCTAACCCTACGACATGTATTTCGCAGTGATTGATAAACTTTAGGAGACGAAAAAGTTTTTTTTTATAATTGTTGTAAATCACTAACAACTCTTAAATAGGGAGCTCATTACACTTGATCTTTTTTTTTTTTTAAAAAAAAATGTGTACATGTAATTTATACGCCTTTTTTTTTGGGGAGATATTAAAAAAAAACCAGTGTAGTAAATCAGGGTTAAAATATACCATTTTTTTTATACATGCAATACAAAATATTTATTTGCGTAAAATTAGAGCGTTCGTGATCTATTATAAAACATAACTGCATGCCCGTCTCCAATTGAAAGCGACGTATTTCTTCTACGAAGTAAATGGTCTTCTTGTTCCTTTGCTTCTAATTGCTCTGAAGGCAATAAAACGGCGCGATCTATCGCTGCTGGTAAACCTTTTTGTTTGGTTAGTTTTTTTAAAATGTACACACACCCAATATATACATATATGTAAATTTTTTTTTTACCTCTGTGTCTTCCTCTATACATTAAAATAATCAAAACCAATTTACTCATTGGATGATACTTTTGTGCCTGAGAAGCGTTTAAAGCAGGATACCCCACCGTCGCGCCTACATTTCCAAAAGCAGACACACACTCATAAATCACTGAAGCAACCGTAATAGGAGTGATTGCCAAAATCTCCTCGGCTTCGATAACACAAATTGCAAATATACAGCAAATCACCCAACAAATTTCACTTGTTAATTGACGCTGGATTTGTGTCATGACAAAGAAATCAGGTTTTCGTAGTACTTTTCGGGATGTAGTAACAACGCTACTGATAGTAGCGGATCGCTTTAGCCGGTGAATAAAGTTGGGCGCTTCCGACTCGTGCTCATATTCATTTTCGTCTTCATCATCACCTTGTCCATGGTATATACCTAAGGCTCGCTCCTATATAAATATGATATTTTTTTAAGTATATTATGTGTGTGTAACAAACAAACAAACAAACATATTACCTGATAAACATTACTATTTCGCATAGAAATAGCCACAGGGTAAACGCTAATGTACATGGCGACAATAAACACGATTTGTGTACCAGGGTTTAAAGCTATTAAATCCACAATACTGTAACCAGCTAAAAAAAGAAAATAGTAATTAGAATTTCTATCTGTATACACGTGTATATGAAATACCATTTCGGGTAGCTATAGATTGGAATAAACCATCTAAGATACGATCTGCCCAGTCAATCCCGTTTAAAACTGGAAGCCAAAAATTTAACGCAACGAAACTAACAAACTCAACTGCAGTAATTCCAATTAACACAATCAATAGCCATTTTGTCTGGGTGGCAGGAAACAAAGTGGTGTAGCATCTACGAGGGTGATCCAACAAATAACGGAACGTTTCTTTTCTCATTACGTACGATTTAGGCGTACATTTATACAGTACCCAGATAATCAACCGTAGGAAAATAGCATAAGCCGTATTTCCGGCTAAAATCAGAAACATGACAGGGATCAAAAAACCAGGTGAAGATTGAAAAGGGACCATACTTGCATCTATTTGTGTTAAACCTAGATTGTTAAACGAAGACATGCTGGTGAAAAAAGAAAACAGCCATTCATTTAACGGTCCAGTTTCGTTTGTTGTCAATAAAACGGTTTGAGCGTAAGGAGAAGAAGCTATATAGATTCTAATGATAAAACCGAATCCCAAGGAACAACATAAATAATACACTGGTATTAATCTTGTTAAGAATACAATGGCTCTGTATTCTGCACCGCCAAGCCTATATCTTTGCTGTCTTGTTAATTCACTTTTATGAATCGGTTCACGCATAATTCTTTTCATTTCTTCATCATCACTTTCTGCTTCCATCATCACACCTTGATCAAAATGAATATGTGTTGAATCTGAATCACCGGCTATCCTTTGTAAGATGTCATCAAACTTTCTATCTTGTTCTAATCTTCTACGCGCTATCTCTCTTTGCCTTTCTATATTCTCCGCAAATGCAATACCTTGATTTCCAGATAGCGTGTTATTGTTATCTTCTACGGTTATATCTACCGAATTACTACATACTATATCTTCGTTATTACTACTAGTAGTAGTAGCAAAATGCAAGATAGGATGAATTATATTATTATCACTGTTATTATTAGAATTAAGATTATGACTTGATGAATTTGATAAAATGGTCTCGGTTGTATTGGTAAGGCAAAGAGATATACTATTTGAATTATTAAAACCTGATTCGTTATTGGTATTATTACTGGTATTTTTATTGCCGTTTTGATAAATCAGGGGAATGGTATTATCATTAGGTCTGATTGTATGCGGTAAAGAAGCCTCGGAATTGCCCCGATATATATTATTACTATTGACATTTTCAACCATGGAACAAGTATCTTTTTTAGTGTCTATACTACTGCTACCGCCACTACTACCACTACTGGCAATACTAACGGCAGTCATATTTGAATCATCATTAAATTCAATACATTCTGATGGAGGTAATTGACAGGTTTGTTGTTGTTCGAACTGATTATCATCTTGTTCTTCATGATTATGACTCTTTCTTCTAAAATGAGATAATAAATCAAAGTGATTAAAACCAGCAGATAATGAATGTGAACGATTCTTCTTTCTCGGATTATGATTCGGTATAGTACTTGCTTGATGGTTATGCTCTTCATCTTTTTGAGTAGTAGACCGAACAGACATGAAGGATAATCTTCTACGTAAAGGATACTGTTTCACCTTTTCAAACGAGCCTACTAGACTCCTTCTACGTTGTTTCTCCAGGTCTTGAATATTCTTTTCGAATTTTCGTTTATTTTCTTCTCCAATTCTCTGCGCTTTATTGAATATCAAAATGTCTTCAAATCTCTTTGAAAAGTAATGCTTTCGAACGTATAGAATGATCATGGAAATAACAATATGTGACCCTAAAAACGAACTAAAGTATACGGCGAGTAGCTGCCAGGTCGATAGATGTGACATGGTGATAGTGTTGAGTCCTGTATTTGTCGCTGCACTTGTTGCCATAAATAAAGCATCGATATAATCCCAACGTGTTCCAGGTTGGTAGTAAAAGAAGGTAGATGTAGATAGTGCGATAAATAGAATGTATAAATAGTGTAGTTGCAAAAAGTGAATTTTAGTCTTGTAAAACCATTCGATATAGTTCAGGATGGAGTCTAATATTGAGGGTGCCATACTATTTTATGCGATAAAAAGGAAGAAAAAAAAAGGAGATAAAAAAAGAAATTCCCTTTTAAATACGCCCCCCTTTTTCTTTCTTTTTTTTTTCACTTCAATGTTGCCTTATTAAAATTCGGTCTATAAGTAATCTTAGCCCAGTAAAGAAAGTTGAGTTTAATTAAGGGATTTTTTTTTCTCTTTTCGTATAAGTACAATCAAACGCGAAACATGCTTCCGTGTATATGTATAAAAAAAAATAAAAAAAAATGTTGCTGTTATAAACTATTTTGTTGTCAAAAAAATGTTGGACTTGAAAATATGAGAAAGAAGGGTTTTTTTTTATTTATTTTTTAATGAACAGGAAAAAAGTATACATGATTTTGGAAATTTAAAAAGAGTAGAAATAAAATTGAATTATACAGATAAAGAAGAAGAAGATGAGTTTAATCCTTGTTCTTCTTTTCCTTCTTCTCCTTCTTTTCTTTCTTTTCCTTCTTCTCCTTCTTCTCCTTCTTTGCCTTCTTGGAGTCAGTCTCTTCAGCGGGCTCTTCAGCAGCACGCTTAGTGGAAACAGCAGGAGCATTGTCCTTGGCAGCAACATCAAGAACAGTGATCTTGGGTGCAACACCAGCAGCAGCAACAATAGTTTCTGAAGATGTACCAAAAACGGGTGCGGGTTGCTTACCGTCAGTATTGTTAGCATAATCAACATAGGCAGACTTCCAAACAGCGGGAGTCTCATCAGTGACACGACCGAACTTATCAAGCTTACCCTCAGTCTTGAGCTTCTTCTTGGCAAGAGCAACGGGACCCATACCCCATCTACGAGGATATGTATCACGCTCCATAATAACACGCTTAACCTTGGCAACAACACCATGGTCACATGTGGCCATAACTGAAGTAGTCATTTGTGCGTAAGCGAGGGCAATAGCCTCACCCTTGGTGGTCATCAAAACAATCTCGTCGTTAATCTCAATACCGCTCTCGAAACGTAAAAGACCAGGAAGCATCAACTTGGCTCCGTAACAAATGGCGTTAACTGCACTATCCTTAACAACAACACGCTTATAAGTGGTTAAAAGAGATTCCAAAGGACGAACAACACGACGGAGGTAAGTCTCATCCTTGGTGTTATCATATAACCATTGAGCATCTAATACATCATGCATAGTGACAATCTCATCCTACAAATAAAAGTTAATGTTAGTATACATATAAACACACACACGCTATAATATAAATTTACATTTTCAGAAGTGGTACCGGAACGGACACGACGAAGTTCTTGCATATGTCCACCAACACCAAGCAAGAGACCTAAATGAACACAAAGGGTACGCATATAAGTACCAGCTTCACAAGAAGCCCAGAAGACAGCAAGATGACGATCGTTATCAAACTCAAGCAACTTGGATTCATGGATAGTACGAACACGCAATTGACGCTTGACAGCAGAGATAAGAGGAGGACGTTGGAAGAGGGCACCAGTAAGAGTCTCAATAGCTTGAGACAACTTCTTTTCACTCTCAATGGCATCATGGAGACGGAGAATACAGACATACTCCTTACCAGCACCTTGTTGAGACTTGACTAAACGAGTAGCTCTGTCAACACAAACAATCAAACCACCGGTAACCTTGGGATCAAGAGTACCACTGTGACCGGTCTTTTCAACACGGAGAATACGCTTAATCCAAGCAACAACTTCGTGAGAAGAAGGGTTAGCAGGCTATAAAAGATTTTTTTTTTCTTGTCAGTTAAAAAAATTTTTCTCTTCACTTTTTTTTATTTATTTTATGAATCACTTTTTATATATACCTTATCAAGATTAATAACACCATAACGAACATACTCATCAAGAGGTCTCTTTAAAGGAGAACAACCACTGGGAATGGGAGTATAATGACCGGTACGAACATTCAATTGATCATAGTTCTAATAAAAAAGAAGAAAGTTAATAAACATCACTACTCGTTTTTGTTGTTTCTCAGTTTTGACTCACCTTTAAAAGGAGAGGCCAGCTGGAGGTGTCGATAGCAGGAGCTGAAGCAGTAGGCTTGATAACTGTTTTGTCGGTCATCGTTTATTTATTAATTATTGGTAAATGAACAAAGTAAAAAAAAAAAGAAAAATTTGACAGGCAGATTTGTTATGTGTATTTGTGCCCGCCGGAAAAAAAAAAGAGAAGAAAAAAGAGAAAAAAAAAGCCACGCGAAAGGTGACTGTTATATGGAGTTTCAATTAACTTTTATGCTTCTTCTTCAAATCATCACGTGGTTGCATTAGCAAAGAGGTACACACAGTGCCCCTTGGGTATACACTACATTTCCCGATCAAAATGTTCGGGCCAGATAGGGTTTTTACCTGTTGTAGCACCTCAAACAAGCGGTAAAAAATAATTAAAATGATTTTTTTTTACCAGTAAAATCTTTCTTTTTTTTTTTTACTCTTAAGTTTTTACGGAGAGGATGTTGCCATTGACTACAAGGCAATTGTTCTTGGGAGTGGTTGCCATGGTAGTGATAAACATGTGTTTTTTATTCTCGTTGCTATACGACATCAACATCAACGTGCACGACTTAGTCTCCAAACGTATCTCGGTCGTTATCCTGACCAAAGACGGACAGCGAAACACGGCTAGCTTGAAAAGCAATTTCCCGCAAGCTAGAGTCGCTACTGGTAATAATATAACAAGTAGTGAATATCAAACTAGACACATTTGAACTAATGTACAAGGAAAAGTATATTCAAGAATTAGAGTATTTTGTCGATAACGGTCAAACTATGCTTGTTATGTTACTAGAAGACGATGTGATCCCAGTGTACACGAACAAGACACTTTGGTACCATCTAGCAATTAACACAATCCCTCTGTTTTCAAACGATCTAGCCAACTTTGACTGTTCAAAGCGAGGGTTTCTACTAAGTACGTCGTTTTCGGATAACAAGTCGTTATGTCGCATCTTTTCAAAAGAAACTTTTGTGTCACAAGTACGTTGCCTGAGATCCATTCCAGATCCAATCGATATCGCCATTGGCTATTGTCAAGAACAACTGGGGATAACTCAAAAGAGATTTTTAGCTTTTGTTCATAGTGGTATGCCTTCGATAATTGGGCACGTCAATGCTGGTATAGTTTAATGTTGTCACACACGATATACAAAAAATAAATAAAAAATGGTGACGTTTAAATAATAATAAAAAAGCCTTTTTCTCTTTTTTTTAAAAACACTTATTTTTTCTACATTTCAACTAAAATGGAAGCTCCTGATTTTGAAGTAAAAAAACTATAACAACCTTTTAACTTTTAAAATAATGCTAAACATTTAAAAAAAAGGTAGCGTCTCCTCCTGCTGATGGAATTTCAGGCGTTGCGTTCTCTTCGCAAGCTGACCTTTTAGCAGCATCTTCTTGGGATAATATGGTAAAACTTATAAAAAAAATAATAACGTGTTTTCTTTTTTAAATTCAAAAAATGTTAAATTAGGTTAGAATATATGAAGTTCAACCAAGTGGAAATACTGTACCAAAGTGTTCTTATACTCACGAAGGACCTGTTTTATGTGTGGATTGGTCTAAAGTAATATTTTCTTATACCTTTAAGTTCAAAAACTGTCTAAATAACAAACCCCCACCCCCCCCCTTTTTTTTGTTAGGATGGTATGTCTGTTGTTTCTGGTGGAGCAGATAAAGCTGTAAGGATGTATAACGTAAATACTGGACAAACAACACAAGTAGGAGCACACGATGAGCCAATCAAAGCAGCAAAATTTCTGGACGGACAAAGCAACATCTTGGCCACGGGTAGTTGGGATAAAACAATAAAGTATTGGGATTTAAGATCACCGCAACCTATTGGTACTGTAGCACTTCCAGAAAGATGTTATTCAATGGACACCAAAGGAGATTTATTAGTTGCTGCAACAGCAGATCGAAGCGTATTGATATTCAACCTGAGTAATCCAACCACTATTTTTAAACAAGCCATATCTCCTCTCAAATGGCAAACTCGTAGTATATCTTGCTTTATTGACGGACAAGGTTATGCCGTTAGCTCTATCGAAGGTCGTGTTGGTATTCAATATCTTGACGAAAAAGATGCTTCGTAAGTTATATATATTTTGTTTTTTTTTTGTGCTTTAATATATAACTTTTTTTTTTTGTGTAGTAAATGCTTCTCTTTCAAATGTCACCGTGATGAAACCAAAAATGTTTATTCAGTAAATTCTATTTCTTTTCATCCTGTATACGGTACATTTTCAACTGCTGGTGCTGATGGAACTGGTAAAAAAAAAAGAGGTTTAATTTATAACTTGTCGAAAAAGAGACTAACTAAACATTTCCTTTAGTATCATTTTGGGACAAGGATTCAAAACAGAGATTAAAGACTTTACCTAAAGCTAATGGTACCATTGCTTGTACTGCATTTAATCGTACTGGAAATATCTTTTGTTATGCCGTTAGTTATGATTGGACAAAGGTAATACATATAAGGGGGATGAGAGAGAGAGAGAGAGAATATATTGATTTATTTGTTTTTTTATAATAGGGTCATAAATACCAAGCTACTGAAGGTCAAGTAAACAAATTAATGCTTCATGCAGTTAAAGATGAAGATATTAAACCTCGCGCACCCAAGAAGAGATAGTCTCTCTCTTTTGTATATATATATTATATTTGTTACTAGACTACAGTAAAAACCGAATAAAAAAAACAATCATGTATTACTGAATATATATCGATATTGTCTATCCAAATAATATGCACACACGCAAACACACTCACACACGTTATTTTCTTCTCTCTATACCCCTTTTATTAGGAGTTTTTATATGTGTATATATAAGGAGATACCTAGAATAACATTCTGCCTTTTTTTTTTTCTTCTTTTTTTCCCACTTTTTTTATATACACATTATGCGTACAACATCACTTTATTCAATTCAACCTGATCCTTACCGTAATAGAAGGTCTTCTACAAAAGGTGAATAAATCATCTAAAATAGGTATTAAAATAATACTTTGCACACACACACACACACAAATAAAGAAAACTAACTTGATAAAATAAAAATAAAAAGATGAAAACTCATCTCCTACTACACCAAAATCTACTACACAACTTATTTTTGTACCTGAACCTGGTAGAACACATTCTTACTTGCCATATTCAAACCATGCACCCGACTTTAAACAATCCAGAGCCGAACTCTATGTTGAAGAAGAAGACGTAATGACTCTCGCTTCCTCTCACCACCAAGTCGACATGATTAACGGCGAACACGCTACCCAACAGCATACATTTTCTTTAACAGCACAAGACGATACCATCAATCGAGGTCATCGCAAGATATCTGACTTATGTATAACTGATAAATTAAGATACCAACGTCAACAAAAGCTACAACAGGGACACTTTGATACTCCCTCCTCTAGAAGAATATTCATTGTATTTTGTGTTATCACCGCTTTAACCGTTATTGGTCTCATCAGTTATTTTTGTTGGCCAAGAATACCTAAGTTAGTGTTGAAGAGTGAGAAAGTAGAGCGTATAGGTGATCCTGCGGACTGGGGACCAAATCATCAGCCTTGGTTAAGAGCTGCTTGGAAACTAAACATGACGCTAGATAACACTGTCAATTTCATTCCTACTCGAATTAGCGCTATTGAACTTGTCTTGATGGATAGAGATACGTATAAACCGTTTGCATGGTCAAGAACGGGTCCGATTTATTTAGATCCGTATAAAGAAACTTTGTATTCTTTGGTATTTCGTGTGAATTATGAGTCTCCAAGTGTCAATGATACGACTTTTAAAAACTTGTATAATGCGTGTGGGCCTCAAATACCAACAGAATCTCCAGTGCTAAATGTAACAATGCAGGCAAGTATATATCTTTTTTTTCTTTTTCTTTCTGCTTTCTAATAAGTCTACATATACAGGCAGTTGTTCATATTACAGGTTTAGTTTGGTCTTCGGTATTTCTTGTTCGTCCACCAGAAGGAGAAGGATTACGCTGTCCTTTCAATTAACTATACGTTGTTTTTTTTAAAAAAAAACCAATAAAAAGTACTACTACTATAACAAGGAAAACTGGTTTTATTTATACACACAAATTATAAAAAGCTTTTTTTCAAGCCCAAGTTGATTTACTCCTTTCAGGAATTGGAGCCATTTTTCTTTTAACAGGACTATACGTATCAAATGATTTAGTTTCTTTTTTCTTTTTTTTTTTACATGTTAAAAAGGTTGTCAATTAAGTTACACACTTACGTTGATGCAGATACAGTCAATTGAACAGGGCTATTTTGATTACTATTGGCCCGTTTCTTCCATTCATCAGCCATAGGTTCAAATTTAAACTTTCTTTCACGAATAAATTGTTTACGATTGTAGTTGTGTGAATCCACACTGTATCGACGTTGAGGTTTATGTCCACCCATTTCAAACAGCTGGATCATGCCTTCCACTTTTGATAATCTACGTTCGTCATTCCAAATGGAACTGCTGCAAGTAGAAGAAGATGTCGAAGGTGATAACGTCGGTGTGTTTGTAAAAAAGTTTATTTCTGGACGTGAAGATATAGAGTAATGTCGTCGTGTCCTTGTAATGGGTTTGGGGTCTGGCCTTGGCTCTTTTATTTTAGTGTCAATTAGGAGTTGTGGTTTATTATTGTTGTCAAGTTTAGTTTTTTCGATCGTTAATAATAACGGTCTGTTGTTATTAAACGAAATAAAATAATCTAAAGAAATAGTATAAGTTTATTTGAATATTTAGTTTTGTAGTTGTTGTTGCTTTTGCTTCTTTTTTTTTACCGAGATAAGTTAGTAAAAAGGTGATAACAATTAATGAAAACTGATCAAAGATAAAAGGAATGGAAAGGGTCATTATAAACAGGTACAAAAGGAAAGAACTGGTTCAAGAATAAAATTGATTTAAAAAAAAAGACAGGATTGTACTATTTATATGATACTTACTATGAATGATTATTCAAGGTAAATTTACAATGAATTACCATCGTTACATTAAATGATTAAAGAGAAAAAAGTTTAATTTGGTAATTTACAAATCCCAAAGCGCGATTTAAGAGAGAGGCGGGTGATTAAAAAAAAGGGGGAGGACCTCCTTTTTTTCGTTCAGGGCCCAACAAAACTTACTAGCAAGACGTTAATTGAGCGTACAGTTTTTTTTATTCCTGCTCTCGTAACTTAACTTTATGCCTTAGGTACACTCTTTAACTCATTCTACTTTGACCGGGACACGAAATAATTTACTGCAGCAGCTGTTCCCGATATTTTTTGACAATTGGTAAACTCTTTTTTTTTCATATATATTGTTAAAACCGGATCCTCCTTTTTATTATTTCAAAGAGTACTGTTGCGTACAAACCTATCCCACCAGTATACAAAAGGGCTGAAGAAGGGATCTGAAGGAGAAATCAATATAAAAAAATATTTGCATTTTTTAGGCGTGAAGCCACGGTAGGAGGGGGGATGATATGTATATACATGAGACATTGATATGCTAAATATAAATCTTTTGGATACTAATACAAGAACACATCAGGTGTTGAATTCGGTATACCACTTCATGAGGACTTGAGGATTAATTTAGAGGGACTTGAGGGTTACTTCAGAAGCATTTGGTGAATAATAGTTTTTTGAGAATGAGGAACGAAAAAGAACTAAAAAAATCCGCCACTTTATATGTAGTTTCCGAAAAATACTTGCTCCATGACGTTCTTTTTTTTTCATATGATGAATTATGTCATTAGAAGTTGTTTTTGTTTATACACAAACGATTTGGAAATAGATGGACGGAAGTATTCGAATTTTCACTTGATAAGTAGATGATGTCAAAAGTAAGTAAATCTGCGTATTTTTTTTTATAAACTGCGAATACTTTCGTTTGTTCTTTCTTTTTATACTTACTCTAGTAGTACGACCTCACCTCAAAATCGAAATATAAATTGTATTGATACTGCTGAAAGACGGACCAAGACAGATAAAGCTGAAGAGAGTAAAAAAAAAAAAAAAAGGAAAAATATGCCTAATTTGTACGATTTTCCCTTTAAAAAAAATTACATAAAATATAGTTTTTTATTACCGTGTTTGGTTATAGCACCGAATACAGTGTGTCCATTCTCAAATCAAGCACTTTCTGAACTTGGTGGTACATTTTTTTGAAAATAAAATGGAATAAAGTTTGAACTTACTCTGGAACGCCCTTAGAATTTCAATTGGAACACATTGTGAATTCAATTCAAACACTCTTTGAGCCATGTACTTCTATAAAAATAAATAAATAAAATTGAGTATCATTATGAAAACTATCATTTTTATGTATGAAACTGATACTTCCCTCTTTTTCTTACTTGATATAGGGCTCATTAATATCATCAAGAAGAAGGAAAGAGAAAATTAGAAAGGAAATGGGAGATATTTATTTGTCAATTGCTGATATACTAGTATTTTTTAAAGTTTTGGCTGTTTAATTGAGTTTGAAGATAGATGATGAAATGCTTGATTTGAACTTCAGATCTAAGTAAAAGCACTTTAGCCTATACTTCAGAATAAATAAAAATAAAATAATATGGACGTTATACTAACAGATTCGTCCTGTATAAAAAATGATCGAGATATTGATTCGAACGACAATACGATTGTGGGGTTATAGTTATACTATGGGTTGCTACAAATTGCTGTGCCTAGCTGCAATTCTGAATTTTTTAACGGTAGTAAAAGCCTTTTTATTAATATTACTGCAAACAGCATATTTTTTCTCTATGTCACAGTTTTATATATTTCAAGTTCCGATACCCATGGTTTGTGTAGCCTATACAAATAGCTGAACCCAAATTTTTATTTATTTTACTTTCTCTTTCAGTTATAAACTAAAAAATGGGAGTAAGCATTAGGAGTGCTTCGTACTAAGCGTGAATCCTTAATACCGGCAGCCGTAAACCTTGTGGAATTAGGTCGTCCGTTTGTCACCGTTGTGCCAATCGACAGATGGCGAACAAGGAAGCAAGTATCTGCTGTTTACATTTTGCTAAAGTCATGCCAGGGTATTACCTCGTATGATTGGAGATGGTAATTCGTGCTTAATGTAGTATTAGACGTGTTCAATATAATCGTTCAAAGTTTGTTAAGAGGTACACGTAAAAATATCAAGGAAAAAGTACTTTACGCTAACTAGTTTTTTTTTTTATGGATGAGAGTTGATCTTTTTGTTTCTTGGAAAACAAATTTAAAACAAAACATGCTGATGTAGCCTTTGTTAGCCTTGTGGAAATATCTAGCCAAGTAGTCACTTTGGTGCCAAACGACGAAAAGTTAGAATGGAAGCAAGCATTAGGAGTGCTCTGTACTAAGCATGGATTTGTTTGATTATTTCTTACAGTTCGTGTTATGGAGATGGTAATTTGTTCGAGCACCGCATCAGCTCTAAGCGGGAATTCCTAATACCGGCAGCCGTAAACCTTGTGGAATTAGGTCGTCCGTTTGTCACCGTTGTGCCAATCGACAGATGGCGAACAAGGAAGCAAGTATCTGCTGTTTACATTTTGCTAAAGTCATGCCAGGGTATTACCTCGTATGATTGGAGATGGTAATTCGTGCTTAATGTAGTATTAGACGTGTTCAATATAATCGTTCAAAGTTTGTTAAGAGGTACACGTAAAAATATCAAGGAAAAAGTACTTTACGCTAACTAGTTTTTTTTTTTATGGATGAGAGTTGATCTTTTTGTTTCTTGGAAAACAAATTTAAAACAAAACATGCTGATGTAGCCTTTGTTAGCCTTGTGGAAATATCTAGCCAAGTAGTCACTTTGGTGCCAAACGACGAAAAGTTAGAATGGAAGCAAGCATTAGGAGTGCTCTGTACTAAGCATGGATTTGTTTGATTATTTCTTACAGTTCGTGTTATGGAGATGGTAATTTGTTCGAGCACCGCATCAGCTCTAAGCGGGAACCAAGAAACCAAGTGTCTGATACTTACAATTTGCTAAAGTCATATCAAGATACGTTTTTACGTGATTGGAAACGGTATTCTACGCTTTACATAGTATTAGATATTTCCATTTGTTTTACTCTATCGAACGCTTATAGTTTCTATAAAAAAAAAATTGTTTATCAACTATACAGATATTCACTAAAAATAAATGCTCACAGGGAGTTGTTGAAACTTGAAGAAAGATCTTTTGCAATACTATTTTCTACTCTTTCAGTCATGTCGGGGACATTACGAAAAAACCTTACGCTCCACCAGTGGGCCAGGGAACTCTACTTGAACACTTATTTTCACGGGATAACAAGTTCCCAAGAGCTCGTGATTACTAAAGAATGAAACCTCTCCTTATGGCTTCCTTCTATTGCTTTGAGAGGTTATTCTGGTACGCGAACCCTTATTTAGAGCAGAGTCTGTGTCCTTCGAATTTGCAAGCACTTGCTTGAATAATAGCTGCCCGTACTGTCACTTATGTTAAATGACCTCTGAATGTTCATGTCTATGCTTATGATTATTATAATACATTATATCTATTATTACTATTATGCTCTATACTTTAATTTATGCTTAAATCCGATTCTGATTTATATAAATACTTATGATTAATAAAAGACAATCAATATAAGCGTACCGTCTTAAAAATCAATATTTCAGCGCGCTTTAAAATAAATCTACATTTACCAATCTCTTTAACTAACATTAGAAATGGCTGAAAGCTCAAAAAATACCAAATCTATTAAAAAACCACTATTGAACTCATTGAAAGGATCTTTCACGATTACGGATGAATTGAGAAGAAGGCTCCAATTACCCAAGATTTTACACCTAGAAGTAAAATATTGGCCAAATCCCGAACAAGTGATTGCTGACTACTTTAGCTCTTTGGCGTATTGGGACCGAAACCCTGACTTTCTATACAGTATTTTATTAAATTCGTTATCTAAAATAAGCAGCTCTGATGAATGCCCTGCTTCTCTAAAATCGTACGCGAAAACGGTACTTGAGAGATACAAAAACAGTACTATCAAACGTGAGTTTTTTGAAAAATATACCAAACAAGAAAGGCTTGCTACTTTGAAAAAAGAAGAAAACAAAGCTATAACAGAAGGTAAAATTACAGGTGCCAAACTCTCAAGGCAAGGAGCCAAGAATTTTGGTGACAGACAAAACATTTTCGATGATAGCTTTGAGGTTGATAACGTAAGTTAAATTCACAAACGAAACAACTCTTTCTAACTTACAACAAGATTAGACCTTTGTAGATAACTTTTTTAATGCGGAAATTGTAAGTATGATATGAGCAAAAAAAAAAGAAAAGAATCCTGTACTAATTTATTTTTATAGGAAAATCAAGCAAACGAAGGAGAAGAAGCAGAAGAAGCAGAAGAAGCAGAAGAAGCAGAAGGAGAAGAAGCAGAAGAAGAAGAAGCAGAAGAAGAAGAAGCAGAAGGAGAAGAAGAGGAAGAAGAGGAACCAAGAAGAGAAGAATATGACAACGATTTCTTACAGACTTTTCACAGCAAGTTTCTTTTGATGAAAAATGATAAAAAGTGGATGTTAAGTGACGGTACGTACGTCGAAGATAAGCTGTATAATTTTGGGATGCGTTGTTCTTTCGAACAGTAAGTTTTTTATACTTTATATTGATCTAGAAAGTTTACTGAACATCTTTTAAAATAGTCTTTGCCATTCGTGGATCCTCGACCCTGACGACAAATCCTATTTACTGTACAAAGTTTTCTCTGAAAAGCAACTCAAAGAAATTAAAGCAATCAAGCCTGTACATATACCAGAGATCAGCGACGAGCTGGTTGATTATTTGAATAAGTTTAATAATGTGAAAAATACAAGTGACTTAAGGCAGCTGCTAATGGTAAGAAGCTTTTACCAGTGTTATGACCCCAAGAAGCATACCGATATGGACTGGATTTGTCGAACATTAGACAACTTACTCCCACTCTATGAAATCGAAGGTACGTTTAAGCGGACTAATAATGAAAGATGGTACCAAAACAGAATTTGGACAATGGTTGATAAACTGCTTGAAACCGTTCAAGATGTTAGCGTTGTGAGGTATGCAATAACTTGTAATATCGAAATTTATACTTATTGGTTTCTTTTTTAGAGGTGAAGTTAGCTCCAATGCTAGTAGCATAAGAAGAAACAAAGATCGTTTACCTTCCTCCTTAGAAAAGCTCACTAATAAAAAAATGGGACACAGACAAGATCTTATCATTAAGAGGAATGAAACTTTGGAACTTGGAGTTGGAGAGGAGAAATCATATGACAACAATACGAACATGATACTTGAAAGAGGAATAAAGTGTCCTAAAGCAATGAAAGATGCCCTCCTACAATTGTTTGAGAATGTTAATTATGATAGTAATTTAAGGAAGAGCTTGAATGTTATAGGACTTCTGACTTTTGGTAAGCATAAGATAGTTTCATGCTCCTTCTTTTACTTACTTTCTCCCTTTAGGTCTTACGTTGTATATCGACATATTAGATAATCCTGTAAACTACACTTGTCGTATAACTCGCTCCAGTGATTTTACTGTTCCGTACAAAATTGAAGATTTATCTGAAAATATTTTGCCTTTATTATCTGCACTTTTGAGCTTAAAATCAATAGTTACAAACAATTCAATTATTCTCAGTTCTTCTCAAGGCGCAAGGAAAAAATTGAAAACATCTTTAAAAAGAGCACTTAGTAATACAGAGGACTCTTGTGTTGTATCAAAAATTAGCTGTGCAACAACTCCGGAAGACAATGGTCGATTTGTGTCTGTCGCAAGAAAGAATCAAAAGAGAAGAGAAAATTAGGTACTTTATGTATAAACCAGTGTCCCCCCCCCCAAAAAAAAAACGATTGCTTTTATTTGATATTGTAATTGAAGTAGTTTTTTACTTGATGACTAAATAAAGGCTGTTCTTATTTTTTATTCGCTATAAAACGCTAACAAAAAAAAAGTTTCCAAAGTGAAAGTTTCCCAAGACTAACCACGAGGAAGTACACCACACATTTTATATAATTCTTCGAATTTTTTTTTTCAAGACTTGAAAGATTAAATACAAATTTACTTCCTGGCGAAGATTTTATGCTTCATCCACCGCCGAGTCGCTTACATTTTTGGTCAGTACCTCTTCTTCTAATTTTATTTTGTACTTTGTTTTCCAAGCGTTTTTTTTTTATGACTGGCAGGGCCAGTGCACCATTAATTACATTGGCAACCTTTTCTTTTTCAATATCGGTTATTTTTTTGCTGACTTCTTGCTTATATATTTGGCCCAATTCTTTTATTTCGTCCTTATATAGAAAAGGCGTCTCATTCTAATCCAGACGCACCTTAGAAAAGTATTAATTTTAAGATAAAAGACAAAAAACACTACAGAAAATTGGGCTGTTAATTTATGTTGAAAAATGTCGACATAAAACAACATATTTTCCATGTTGAAAGTTGCGATTTCATGTCGACATAAAGTTACATAAATTAAAATGTCGATATAAAATTGATGTTGAAAAATAGTATATAAATCTAAAAATATACCATATTAAAGAGTACCGGATTGTATAATAAAGCAAATTTTAATACGCCTCTCTCTCTACATATAGTTATAAAGCTTGGTTATAATTATTAACAGTCATAGAAGAGTCATTTCTGACCCTCATTTGTCAACCCCTAAAAAAAAAAGCGAACCCTTTAAACTAGCATTAGGTACTATTAAGTGTAACTTCTATTAACCTTTTTAAAAATGAAACTTACAACAAAATACATCTTGATGCCTCTGTATCAGTTAATGACATACACCTAGTTCCGATTCACAAAAGAACTACAAATGTTGGGAGATACGCAAACCCATTTCAACACAAAAAGAACAGAAGAAAAAAAAGACTTGCTATTACCTTTTTGTTCTTAGTTCGATACTGAATCCCATTTTTTTTTCTAACATTCCAATACTTGATATATTTAAAATTGTTTATAGATATTAGACAACATTGACTTCAACCCAAAAAAAAACCATACTCTTTCTTATGAAATTATCAGCACATGTTTCAGTAGCACTTGTAGTTGCTATATTGGCTGCAATTGATTGTAGGCCTGTGGGTTTAGTATCCTCTGTACCTGCAATATCATCCTCTATAAACACTTCCAAATCACAATCTAGTTATTCCCCTCAACCTACTACTGCTCCTAGTTTAGAAATCATTCGAGATATCACTGCACCTTTTATAGATGTACCTTTTATTGAACTTATGCCGCTTGGAGACTCGGATCCTATTGTTGAAGTACCTTTTAAAGAACCGGTAACAAATCCAGTACAAGATCATCAAGAAACGAACCCTCAATTGGTTCGTGCTGTAAAACCTAGTGCGATCGGAACATGTAAACCTGTTAATGATACCAAATGTAAAGCATTCAGAGAGACAGACGCATTCGCTTGCTCTGGTACATCTTTGGGAGTAGTTTGTAGTACGAGGGATGGATCGTCCTGTTCAGACACGGCTTTTAATACCTGTTTTGAGTTTACTCAAACTGCTGGTGTGTACTGTTCTGTAGCCGGCTGTGCTCAGAATTTATAGACAAAATTATTAAAACCCTTTTTTTTTTTTTTACTCTTCGATACATAATCAATGAATTAAGAAATGTATGTGTACGACAGGATTATCCTATCAATTATCACAAATATCTCTCTCTATCTCTCTGTTTTATAAATGTTTAGTTATTTTATTTTTTTATTTTAAAACAAAAAAAAGACGTCTTTTGTAAGCGTAATTGGAAGAATTAATTTGAGTGATATGAAAGGGAAGTTGTGAGTGTGAGTGTGTGAATTTTGTGTTTATCATTCTATATACATAATAATAGTAGACTAAATGTATTTAGGCAGCACCGACAAGGATGTTGTTGATGGGAATGTGAATGAGCTATAAGACGCGTATAAGTTAGTAAAAAAAAAAGAAAGAATCATATAGACGCGTGATGAGAACAAGATTATAAAGATGATGATCACTTTTATAATTCTCAAAACTCATCACTCAACCATAAAAAAAGAGAAAAAAATTACCTTAACAAAATAACCAAGAGCACCGAGAGCAGCGAAACCCATAGCGACAGCTTGAGTGATCTTTAAGAATTCTAAAAGAGACAATTTTCTTACTTAGACCCTTTTTTTTTTATTGTTATTTCAGTATTGCTTTTTTACCTTGTTGATCAGGCTTCTTACAACGGTTGATGAATTGAACACCTTCCTTGAAGAATTGCTTGGGGCCGTCAACAACTTGTTGGGCAGTTTCTTTAATATCAGAAGAACTCATTGTTTTTAAAAAAAAGATTATGATTTAATAAAAAGAGATGATAAAAAAAGAAAAAATGAACTCTGTTAATAACCAGGAAAAAAAAACTATAACGCTTGTTGTTATTTGATTGGTAGAAGGTTTCGAGAGCCAATCATTGGGTGTCGAGTAAAGGGGGGCAATATATTTTTCTGTATCACTTTGCTTTTCTGAAAAATGTGTTTTAAGATATAATTCAAAAAAGTCTAATACAGATATAAATGACCTGTTGATTATTATCTATCGCACGGGTATAAAGTAACTTGTATGATAGTTTAGCAGTATGGATCTTTTTAATAAACTTTTTATAAATGCAACTCGACTAGACGCGTTTTAATGCTTAATACACCGGGATACTTGACAAAGATGGTAATAATTCAAGGTAAAATGACAGCGAAAACAGGTTGAAAAAGAAAAAGGGAAGGGCCAATCATTCTATAATTTGGTTACAAGCGTATGATGTTGTACAAGTATCTCCTAAGAAATCTTGTTGTGGAACTTTGATGAGCAAATGGTGCATCTTTTTTTTTGTTTTTTTCTTTTTTACTTTACTCTTTTTTTTTTATACATATATTTTTTAAATAAATATACAAACTTTGCAATTTTAAAACATGTCCCAGATCTTACAATCAATCTTGGAATGGTTGAGGGGTTTATTTTTTAAAGTAAAATGACTCTTTGTAAAAAAACAAATAAATGAAATAACCTTCTTTATTTTCTAATTTAGACCGAAATGGAGTTAACCCTAGTTGGTTTACAAAACAGTGGAAAAACAACACTTGTTAACGTTATAGCAGTATGTTGTTACATATATATAAAAAAAGAAAAAAAAGAAAGAGGAAATAACTAACAATAATAACACACAAATAGTCAGGGCAATTTATTGAAGATTCGATTCCGACTGTAGGATTTAATATGAGAAAAGTTACCAAAGGTAATGTGACCATGAAGCTATGGGATATTGGAGGTCAACCTCGTTTCAGAAGTATGTGGGAAAGATACTGTCGTGGAGTAAATGCAATTGTGTATGGTATAACAAACAAAGAAAAATTACATAACTAATCCCTCTTTTTTTTTTTTTTTTGGATTTGTAACAGATTTGTAGTAGATGCAGCAGATCATGATAAATTAGAAGCTGCAAAAGTAGAGCTGAAAGGATTATTAGAAAGACCACAGTTGATTCATATTCCAGTACTTATACTTGGTAACAAGAATGATTTAGATAATGCATTAAGTTCGGAGCAGTTAGTTGATATCTTGTAAGTTTTTTTTTTTGTTAAAGAAAAAGATAAGCCTTTTTATTTACTGATACGTTTGATAGACAACTCAAATCAATCACTAATCGAGAAGTATCGTGTTATTCCATTTCGGCAAAAAACTATGTCAATATTGATGTTACTCTTCAGTGGTTGATAAAACAGGGCAAAGGACAAAAGTAGTAACTTTTTTTTTTTTTTTTTTTTTTTCTACTATCCACTAAATAAAATAAATTATTCCCACCCGTCGCTACTTAACCTTTTATTTATTTTGTTTTTTATTTTCTTCTTTTCTTTTTCACTTCTTTATATATATCAAAAAAAAAAGATGGATGAACCTAAATTTATAAATACTATTGAGAATTATGGCGCCGTTACATTCAATACAAAGCCGCTTTCTGTTGAAGTTGATCCTGGTCAAGAAAGATTAAATCAACTAGGCTATAAGCAAGTAAATGTCAATTTTTTGATTTGATTTGATTTGATGAAAAATATTAAAAAAAAAAAATGACTTGTTGTAGGAACTACAAAGAAGACTATCAACGTTTGCTACGTTCGGTAAAAGAAAAAACCTTTTTTTATATTTAAATTACGCGCTGTAACGTTTTTTTTTTTTGTATAGGCCTAGCATTTACTAATATCGGTATATTATCCAACACATCTGCTACATTTCAAACAGGTAATCATGTGTATTATCACTTTTAAACACGGCCCCTGATTTTTTTATTATCATTGTAAACAGTATTACAAAGAGGTGGCCCTGTGACAATGTTACTAAGTTGGAATATCGTGGCGATGTTTATGATGTGTGTGGCGCTTTCATTAGCCGAAGTATGTTCTTTATATCCAACAAGTGGAGGGCTTTACTACTGGGTATATGAGTTACTAAGTCGTCATCCGCGTGGTAAATCAAAAGCACCTATTGCGTAAGTTTTTTTTTGTTTGTGATCATCCATTAAGGTTTTTTTTTTAAATGTGACATATTTCTTTTTTATTGTATAGGGCTTTCATTACTGGCTGGACTTATTCACTTGCAAATATTATTTCGATTGGTGCAACCAACGTGACAGTAGGTAAAGTATAATAAAACTATAATGCGTATACAGAGAGATTAAACAATACTTTTAAGCACTCTCGATTGGTTCTATCGTGAAACTTTCAACTGATATCGATATTCCTAAAATTTACTTGATGCTTATCACGTTGGCTATCACGATATTTCATGGTTATTTAAATATGCACGATATGGGCGGGTTAACCGTTTTAAACCAGTGGAGTGTGTTCTGGTCATGTACAGGGTTAATAGTCATCATTACTGTCTTATCAGCCTTTGCCCCTCATCAAAATGCATCGTGGGTTTTCACATATTACCAAAATCAGACTGGTTTTGAAAATTCCGGTTATGTACTAGTTCTTGGAATGATTGGTGCTGCTTATTCATTATTTGGTATACCAAAATATATTCTAAAAAGGGCAAAGAAAAAAAAAGTCTGATTCAATTTTTCAGGTTGTGAATGTGCTGCTTCCGTAAACGAAGAAACAAAAGATGCAGATATTTCATCGCCATTGTAAGTTTTAAGACTTTTTTTTTTATGAGTAACTACCTCTTACTAACATTATTTATGTATTTATACATATAAAAGAGCAATGGTAAGCTCTATTGCTGTCTCGTGGGCCGTCGGTCTTGCATTCTTAATCGTACTTTTATTTTCGATTCAAGATATCGACACTGTTTTAACTTCTACTTTGCATATGCCCGTTGCACAATTATTTTATGTAAGTAAAAAAAAAAGGCATTTTTTTTTGTATATTATTAACTTTTTTTTAAAAAAAAGGATGCTATCGGTATATGGGGAACAATGGGATTTTTAGTGCTTATCGTTGTATGTCAATTCTGTACTGGTGCAACCACAGTTACTGTCACCTCCCGACAAATTTATGCTTTAGCAAGAGATCATGCTACACCAATGAGCAATAGTTTAAAAACTATCAATACTCATAAATTACCTGGAAACGCGGTTTGGTTTACAGTCGCATTGACTTGTTTAGTTGTCTTGCCTTTCCCGCTTTCTGAACATTTGTTTGAAACCATCGTTAGTGCTACGACAATTACAATTCATTTTAGTTATGGTATGATGTCATATATACATATTTTTTTTTACAGGCAAAAAAAAAAAAAAAACTAACTATTTTCTGTAAAAGCCATGGTCTTGGGTTGTCGCTTAATTGTACCTAACCCAGAAAAGAAAAAGGGTAGATTTAATTTAGGAAGATGGAGTGTACTTGTTAACTTGATTGGTTTCTTGTGGGCAATATTTGCCATGTTTGCGTTTATTTTACCTACTTCATGGCCAATCACCAGTAAGTTTCTCTTTTTTTTTATCCAGAAAAAATTTATAATAACCTTTTTTTTAGGCGATACTTTTAATTATGCCGGTGTTGGCTTAATTGTAGTCATCATGACTACAGTAATATTTTGGATGGGTTGGGGAAGATATCATTACGAAGGCCCTAAAGCTATGAGCGATGAAATCGGCGAATAATGTTATTTTTATCTCGTTTTTTAGTCATACAATTAATTATTTCCCTTTTTTATTTTCTTCTTTATACACTTAACCATATAGATATAAAATAATAGAAAATAGTTACTTTTTTATATATATATACGTAATGAAGTATACGTCCTTTTTTAAAAGGTAAAATATCATGCTGAGCAAATCATACAGACAGGTCTTGTGCAAAATTTGAATCAACTTCGGTCATTATGCGTTTGTGTGACGAAATATAATAAATTTTTTTTAATGGTACTAATACATTTTTATTCATTGGTTTTTGTGATATTTACAATAATTACATAGAGAAAGGGTGTTTTAATAAAAATCTACTGACTTGGATCCGAATCATTTCTACGACGTATATGAAATGCGGAATTGAGCTTGGATACAAATCTCTTTTTTGCCGATTGTTTTTGGTAAGAAGAGGATATACTTGGCGAGCCTTCGTCGGTAGAAGGTGTAAGAGATCGCGTGCTAGAGACAGGTGAAAGAGATTCCGTGGCATATTTAGTATCATTACCGTATGATGAACCTGTCATTGATCTTTGCGATATACTTGAACTATTGCTGTTCGTTTTAGTTAGTCTGGGTGATGATATAGGAGAGTCGTACATTAAGGTCGGGGACGATGAGTTGGAGCGTACAGAGTCCTTTATGAATCTGGGTTTTGGATCACCATGAACAGGAGCATGACCCAACTTGACTCTGGTCTTTTGCCACCATAGAGGAGGACAAGTGGTTCCAGACAATTCGTCTTTGGTTGAAGGTCGGCTTCTAATTTCTATAGTTTTTTCAGTAGGTAAACTGAATCGACGATGTTGGTTGACATAATTTTCGTTATTCATAGTTACAAAATCTTGTTTGGTAAACGGCTTTGATGTCAATGGTGCAGAATGTGCTCTTGGTCTTTGGGATGATTTTTTTAATTCTGCTGCTGACAGTTTTTTAAGTAATCCTGATTCTCGAAATATACAGAAAAGAACAGAGCAGAGCCAGAATATCTCGGATTGTACGAGTGCTAAAGATACAATTATTCGGTTAGGATGTTGTTTATCGGTATAAAGGGATTTCTCCATTGTTTTTAATATAATCGATTGTATAATTTATTGGGTGTAAAGTAACATTGAACGGAAGAAAACAGAAACAGAAAAATCTGGGGAAAAAAAAGCTTGTATTTATATTCATTTGAATTAAAAGGCAGCTTTATTACCTTTTTTTTTTTTTTTTTTTTTTACTATCCGGCTCATGTCCAATGAAAGGCACAAATAGGGAAGGGTGTTTTTGATGTTTCAATTAGTCTTTCTTGATTTATCTTACATCACAGGATTGAGATATGTATGATATCCATTACACAGAAAAAAAAGACAATTGGGGAAGAGGGCGAAAATAGGGGTTTTTTTTTCGCTGTTGCAAGCAATTAACTCGGAATGTGAAAGAGTACAGCCAAGTTCCGCGATAAGATATTCTTATTTTTCTCTATTTACGGCTAATAAACTCCAAGAAAAGATATAAGCTCCCATATGCACTCCGTAATTGTGGTTTTATTTTTAAACATTTTATTTTAAGCTGACACCATTTTTTTTTCTTATCCAATATATACGATACTGTTGTTACTATCTCGTTTTTTAATCTCACCCTTGTATATCTCTCTCTACTTACACCTGTGTAAATCGCTCTTATTTACATGTATGCTTAAGCAAGGCGTATAGGTAAAACTCGAAAGAAGAAACAAACATCATTATTACTACAATAAGGATAAACAAACGAGTGTGCTACATGTATACCGGTTATAATGGACCACAAAATAAACCGATATGTACGTACCAAGTACAACAAAGGTTCTGATGAAACTATATATATCAACGAGGCCATTACTGTTCCGGTTAGAAAAAATAAAATTTTCTTTATTTTCTATCAAAGATGGGTCTGATTAACCAGTTGAAATAACGTTCTTTTTTGTTTAGCTTAACTAGCAAGTAGTAAACAAGAATTGATATGAATCAATTAGAATATTTGTGATATTTCCGATACCCATCATTTACTTTTTTCGAAACAATCAAGAAAATGACATTGTGTTCACCAGTTAAGTGATATCGTGCGCTCACCCCTTATTTTTATGACGGGCGAAAGGGAAAATCCCTATAGAATCCTATTAAAAGAGTAATTACTACATCAGTTTCGGCTGAATTGACTTATTTATAAAGATAAATTACTATACGCGTACTTTTCTTAACTTTAGGAATTATGTGCAAACGAAAAACAAATAAAAACGCTGTAATACTACACTCCATATTTTTTTCTCGCATGGGAGCAAAACAAAACAGTAGCTCCCTTGACAAATACCAATACTATTTTCTTAATCAGCTTTTTTAAGTATCAATTTGACACACTGTTCTTACAAATGGCCTTTATCTCTTAAATCTTAGTCACGTTTTTTCTGACAGCGTATGTCATCACTTGTTAAATCTCAGCGTAAACTCACGTTATTTTTTTTTCCACACTGTTTTTTTTAGTTTCGCTTTTTTTTATATATATTTTTCATCTTTACAGGGTCCCTACGTAAAAAGAAACCAATGACAATTAGACACTTACCTCTTTCCAGGTCTGTTATTGTCAATGTACTATACGCAATTGTTTCTCGACCAATAGATAATCATGCCCTTCGATCTTCCTCGACAAAGAGTCTTTTACGTCAACAACCCCTGACATCCATGTTTGCCAAAGTAAACCAATGTGGAATTCAAAGACTAGATTATTCAACACAAACTTCGCCAGCAATAGAATATGACGATAATACCACCGATACCACGCATACAGATACTAAAAAGAGACAATACAACAAGTGCAGAACCATCCTAAAGAAAACTTCAACAGACAGTGAAAAGAAGGCATTTAATGGACTTGTTCAAAAGACAAAAAAACCAAGACCTACTTCAGTAGTAGAATACAATCGATTAATTGTTTATTCTGTTAGAGAAAACAGGATAAATAAAGCCATCAGTTTGCTTCGTGAAATGGAAAAAAATGGGTTAAAACCTGATGTGTACACATATACAATGATTATTACCGAATATAGTAAACAATCTGATATGATTAGAGCAAGAAAGTGGTTAAATAGAATGTTGAAAAATAAGATCGATCCAGATGCCTACATCTATACCAGCCTCATTGACGGTTATATGCGAGAAGCTAATGTCGATAAAGCAGAAGTCATGTTTAGAATAATGATGAAGAGAGACATAAAACCAACTTTGGTTACTTACAATATATTAATGCACCAGTCTGTTCGACAATTGAATATGGAATCTGCTTTAAAGTTTTGGGGTAATTTACTCGAAGCAGGTTTGAAATCTGATGTATACACTTTTGCTATTATTTTACACGGGTTAGGAAACGAAGGTCGTGTTGACGAAGCGTGGAGAATTTTCAAAACAATGGAAGAACAAAATGTAAATGTCAATGAAGTTGTTGTCACAACTTTAATGGGAATGCACGTTAAACAACATGACAATGAATACGCTATACAATTATTCAACAAATTTTTCACTACTACTGCTGACGATGATGCTGATGCTGCTGATAAAAAACCATTAACTATCACAAATCAAACTCGTAACGTCTTATTAAATGCAGTGGTCGGTAAAGCTGATTCAGAAACGATTAGTAAATATTACGATCTTTACAAGAAATGTATTACTGATAAAGAAACATCTCCGTTATTTATTGGTGCCAATGTTTATACTTATACCACTTTTATGCGTGCTTTTCTTCGTCGTGATAATTTAGCTATGGTCAGTCAAGTATATTCAGATATGGTTGCACGGAATATACAACCCTCTCTCGTAACCTATTCAACTTTAATGCTCGCTCATGCTTATGTTCCTGACCCTGAATCTTGTGTTCGTATTTTGGAAGAATTGAAAAGGGGTGGTATTGAATTAAATGCTGTATTATATACTATTGTTATGAGAGCTTGGGCTAAAGCTGGTAAATGGGAAAATGTCAAGAGTACTTATGAATTAATGAAGCAGGATAACATTCAACCTACAAAATTAACCATGGAAGTACTTCGTTATGGTGGTTCTAAAAGTGTAGCAGAATAGATATTTTTATACCATATTAGAATAAAAAACCAGAAAAAACATGTACATAAACGGCCTTTTAATAATATAGAAGTGACGCAAACTCATCGGGTGGCAAACCCTGGCCCACAAGGTATCCATTTTTTTTAATATGCTTGAGTCTCAAAAAAAAGGGACAACTTTTTTTTTCTTCATTTTTGTTAAAGGAATTCGTTAAAACATGGCTATTATTCGTGCTCTTGCATCGGGTTCTCGTAGTGCTCTTCGCGCTCAAAACCTCAATGCTTCTACCCTCACTCAAGCTGCTTTAAAGCCTGCTGCCTTCAAGGGTAAAACATATACTATCAACTTTTTTTGAAAACACTTTACTCACCTACATGTCCATAGTTCGTAGCTATGCTACCGAGGCTGCTTCTGCTGGTCAAATTCGGTAAAAAAAAAAATAGATACACTATACGCAACGAAAAAACGTATAAATTATTAATACAATTATTTATAGTTCCGTTATTGGTGCTGTTGTTGATGTTCAATTTGACCAAGATAACTTGCCTGCTATTTTGAACGCTCTTGAAGTTCAAGGCCACTCTGGTGGACGTCTTGTTCTTGAAGTTTCTCAACATTTAGGTGAGAACACTGTCCGTACTATTGCTATGGATGGTACCGAAGGTAAGAAGCATATACTTTGTAAAAAAAAAAAAAAATGGTTTTGTTAAATTTTTATGTATTATAGGTCTTGTCCGTGGTCAAAAGGTTATCGATACCGGCGCCCCTATTACCATTCCCGTCGGTAAGGAAGTCCTTGGTCGTATCATTAACGTCATTGGTGAACCCATTGATGAGCGTGGACCTATTGAAGCCAAGACTTACCGTCCTATTCACGCCGAAGCACCTGAATTTGTTGATCAATCTCCTACACCCGAAATTCTCGAGACTGGTATCAAGGTTGTCGATTTATTAGCTCCTTATGCTCGTGGTGGTAAGATTGGTCTTTTCGGTGGTGCTGGTGTTGGTAAGACTGTCTTGATTCAAGAATTGATTAACAACATTGCTAAGGCTCATGGTGGTTACTCTATTTTCTGTGGTGTTGGTGAACGTACTCGTGAGGGTAACGATCTTTACCATGAGATGATTGAAACTGGTGTCATTCAACTCGAAGGTGAGTCCAAGTGTGCTCTCGTTTTCGGTCAAATGAACGAACCCCCAGGAGCTCGTGCTCGTGTTGCTTTAACTGGTTTGACCATTGCTGAATATTTCCGTGATGATGAGGGTCAAGATGTCTTGCTTTTCATTGATAACATTTTCAGATTCACTCAAGCTGGTTCCGAAGTATCTGCCCTTTTGGGTCGTATTCCTTCCGCTGTCGGTTACCAACCCACTCTTTCCACTGATATGGGTCAAATGCAAGAGCGTATTACCACCACCAAGAACGGTTCCATTACCTCCGTCCAAGCTGTCTACGTCCCTGCTGATGATTTGACTGATCCTGCTCCCGCTACCACTTTCGCACATTTGGATGCTACCACTGTCTTGTCTCGTTCCATTGCTGAGTTGGGTATTTACCCCGCTGTCGATCCTCTTGATTCCAAGTCTCGTATCCTCGATCCCCGTATTGTCGGTGATGAGCATTACAAGGTTGCCACCGAGGTTCAACAAATTCTCCAAAACTATAAGTCTCTCCAAGATATTATTGCCATTTTGGGTATGGATGAATTATCTGAAGAAGATAAGCTCGTTGTTGAACGTGCCCGTAAGATTCAACGTTTCTTGTCTCAACCTTTCGCTGTTGCTCAAGTTTTCACTGGTTATGAAGGTCGTCTCGTTCCTCTTGCTGATACCATCCGTTCTTTCCAAGAAATCTTGGGTGGTAAGCACGATAACTTGCCCGAATCTGCTTTCTATATGCAAGGTGATATCAACGATGTTCAAAAGCGTGCTGAAGAACTCGCCAAGGAAATCGGTTCTCAATAAATCTAAAAAAATACATATACACTATAATAAAACATCCACTTTAGAAACTATTAATTTTTTCGTATTTGTAACACAATGTATATAAATGGCGTGGCTTGTTCTCAATATAGATGGTGTGTGCATATAGAGTTACAGGCAGACACACCACACTAATCAGAGTTTTTTTTACTTTTTTCTTTATTATTGTTATTTTTCTCTCCCTTTTTTTCTTTCTCCCTCCCCCCCTTTATATATAAATACGCTCTATTATAAAAAATAATCATAATCATGTTGAAATTATTTGGAACCGGTAAAAAGAAGAGAACAAGTAGTATTAAACCAGGTCACCTAAAGATCCCTATTCCCATGATAGGTGGAGTTCAATATGCAGATATGACAGAATCCCAAATATCGACACTTATTGGTGGTGGAAATAAAACGGAACCATCTTTAAAAAAATCCGTATCTTCCATCTCCAGTCAAAGGACAAATAATACAGAGAAAGTACCCGCTATACCAGTGATAGTTCCCAGTAGATCAATTAGTTCGCCACCTATCTTGGTGATGCCTAAACCAATCTATAGTTTACCTCCTACTCGATTTTTATTAAGAAGTAATGATTATGAAAAGACTCAAGTAGAAACTACCAGAAGTGAAGAACCTAGTAGTAATAGTAGTAGCAGTGAAGAAGAAGATATTATTGAATTATTTCCAAGTAATATAGTTTATACAGAACCTAAAAAAGAAGCTAATCATAAACTAAGTCCTATTGAAGAAAGTGAAAAGAGTTCAATTGTAAGTTTAATGAACGATGAAGGTAAAACTATAAATTGTCTCACCATAAAAAATCAAATGATCTCTACTCTCTTTTTTTCTCTCTTTTTTCTCTAATACAAACAATTAAAGTTGTAGCGACACTTGAACTACCAAACCAATCAGTCACAAGAACAAGCGATGATTCAATTAGACAATATATATCGGCTTCTGGTTCTCCGTTTCTTATTAACTCTTCTGTTTCAGATATGAATAACAAACAGCAAACTGAACCATTTTCTTCTCCTTTGGCTACTTCTTTCACTGCAGTGCAAGTGCCTTCTTCGTTGTTGATGAAACATCCTTCTACTACTACGACTAGTTCTTCTTCACCAAACAAAACATCTTTTGTTACCGCTTCTAGTTTTGATACTATGGAATATAATGACCCTACTATTATATCATCACCATCGAATAATAAGAACGCTATTCATACTGTTACAAATGACGCAAATCAGTTGTCACCATCACCTACAAATCAAATGCTAACATCAATTCCAGCCAACAACAAACGAGAAAAGACGCCAATCCGATATAATAATACTTCCAGCTCACCATTTCATTCGAGCAACAAGCAAACCAAAGTCACCCGGCCAGCTTCTTCTTCGGCATCTTCAGCCACTATCGGTCTTAACGTTACACCTCTCTCCCAAATCCGAACAGATAAACCATCTGGGAACCAAACATCTGAGCCAACCGCATTTGTATCCGTACAAAACAATAACAATCATAAAATACTGGAGGACACTAGTCGTACGCATTCTCTTGCTATATCTGAAATGCAACACAGTATGAAAAAAATGGCATTAAATCAAGACCTGCAAGACTTGAAACGGACCATTGATCGCATGCAGCAGGAACGTATCTCGGATCTGCAAGATCATTTAACCAGAGTCAATGAACAAAAACAAAGAGAAGCAGAGATACTGCTGCAGATCAAAATGACACAAGAGCAACTAGAGAAAGCAATCGCTGGTAAATTATTCTCTAATGATTTTAATAATATAAAAGATGCTGATTTAATTCCTATTCAAGCTTCTTCTTCGTCACACCACCACCAACCAGAACAAAATAAACCGTTTGTAGGAAATACAATTGAAGAAGAGTATATGATTCGACCTCAGCCTGTATTAAACCCTTCAGTTTCTACTTCTACTGCTAGACCGAAAACAAATTCTAACCAACTTCTTAATAAGCAGCAACAAGAAAATAGGCAGCAACAAGAAAATAGGCAGCAACAAGAAAATAGGCAGCAACAAGAAAATAGGCAGCAACAAGAAAATAGGCAGCAACAAGAAAATAGGCAGCAACCAGAGAATAATAGACAGCAGCAGGACCGTACTCGAGGGGGGCGTAGGTTACCCAACTCGGGTAATCGTCAAGATCCGTATCATCAAAATTCCGAAAGTTACTTTCCTGACGTTAACCCAGCGGATTTCGATTATATGCATGGGCATCCACCACCACCACCACCTCAACAACAACAGCCATTCTTTGCCACTAATAACAACAACTTTAGAAATCCCAATATGAGAAACTATCGCCCTGATATGGAATTTATGGATAATGCAAACCCATATGATTCACCTAGAGGAGGTATTCGTACGCAACAACGACGTCAACGATCAAAATCCATGGAATCTCAATGGTTACCGGCACACGAGTTGATTGATTCACATCAGTACCAACAAAGAGTGCCTCCACAACCCCATAATTTCGCCTATGATCCTACAGATCATACGAATAACTATCAGCATGTACCTCGAGCACGTTCGCGAAAATCTTCTACGCACAGCGCAAAAAGTAATCTATCTGACGGCGCGGCAATCCGTAACGCTCGCGATTTACAAAATGAATATCATTCTGCTGCAGAAGAAGAAGAAGATTGTCTCCTCGATGCAAATAACAATCCCGAAAAAGAGATGAATCGAGAGAATAAAAGAAATTCAGATGGAGAACAAAGACAATTTCAAAACGAAGAGCATCGATCTCATAATAGGTACCGTCGTAGACAGCAGCCACCTCCACCTCCACCTCCACCCAACATGCATCCTTCCATGATGTACCCTAATTTTGGCCCTCCTCCACCTCATATGTCACATATGGGTATGGATAATCGAGACAGGATTAAAATGAGACCACCACCACCTTACGGATACAATAATAATGGACCTTCAGGAAACGAATATTATCCGTATATTCCGCAAAGAGTATCTCCTAGAATGATGGCGGCATTTACAGAAGAACAGCAATGGAACGGACCTCATCGCTCTCAATGGCCCAACCAAAAGATGTACGGTATACCACCGCCACCGCCACCTCCTCAAGGGGTTCCTGAAAACCTCAATGGTAATAACGGAACTGGCAATGTACCTAACGCAGGTAATGGACCTCATCATTTACAAGATCCAGTGAACGAAAACAACTTTGCAAGAAGGTATCCGCAAACAAATTCTTTACAACAACAACAAACTCCTCAACAATCTCAACATGGATATATGTCCATGTATGGAGATGCTCCTCATATATTATATATCTAAATAAAATCAATAAAAACATATATAAAAAAAGTGCGGATCGTATAAAAAATTTATTTTAAAAAAAAAGAAAGAGGGGAAAAAATAAGTCTAGTAGTATCCACCACCGCCACCACCACGACCTCTGTTGTTTCCATATCCACCTCCTCTATTTCCACCGCCACCTCCTCCACCTCTATTTCCTCCACGTCCTCTATTGTTATTACCGTAACCACTACCAGGTTGTTGGTTATAATAAGATTGCTGTTGGCCGTATCCTCCACCTTGTTGATATCCACCACCACCACCGCCACCATATCCTTGTTGTGGTTGTTGTTGATATCCATAATAAGGTTGATTGTAACCACCACTTTGTTGGCCATAATTGTTATTATTATGTTGTTGCTGTTGACCATAACCATTATTATTGTTATAGCCACCACCGCCACCACCATAATCACGTCTTTGATTTCCACCATACTGTTGAGTACCAGGGAACCTAGATCCATCATCATATCCATGATTATAACCGCCACCATATCCACGAGAAGGATCGTTACGATGTTTATCGTTTCCACCACGGCCTCTACCGCGGTTATTATATTCACGATAATCTTCCATATGGTTTATTTGAGGGGTCCAACCACGATTACTATTATATCGTTGACGAGTATCAATCTTTTCGAATGTAGCTAATTGTACATCTTCATAACCCAAACTATTTTCCAATTTGAGTCCCTTTAATAACTGTGAAGAGAATTGTGTTCCTTCTGTATTCGGTAAGTAATAAGATACACTATAGTAGTAAAAAAGGTATTAGTAAAAAAAATTACTTTTCTTTTTTTTTGTAAGTTACCTAATGGATTTATCGTTGGCAATATCCGGTAAATCGAAATCCGGTAAAGGAGTACGTAAAGTACTTCTGGGAATACACTCAGGATCTTTATCAATCTCACCAGTCAAACCATCACTTAATCTAGCATCCAAAATCATTCTTTCGTTTGCTGATCTCTTTGTATACACGTTACCAATTGAATTATAAACCTTGTGGTCTTCGCTAACATATAAAATACTAGGTCCCTCGGAATTTCTGTGTTGTTCTTCTTCGTTCAACTGATCGTAGACTGTATTCATAGCAGTAATAAGACGTTCGGTATTGATAAACGGTAATTTAACAACACCTTGCCATTCCCATTTTTTACCATCCATATCTACATCAAATTCAGTAGGGTAGAAATCGATAATAGGTGATTCTCCATCTGTCATTAAATTATGGAAAGCTTTAGGTAAATGCATTTTACTACAAAAAAAAAGAAAAGGTTTAGCTTCTAGATTTTTTTTTTTAAAAAAGTACATGTGTATAATATTTTACCTAGCAGCAGGTAATACACCCATCAATTGTTCAAATGGTTTTAAAGGTGCATTTTTATCAAACTTGATATCAAACGTATCGATATTAATGAAATCGGAAGCCATAGGAGCGTAATGGTAAGGATAATACCAAGACCAAGAAACACAACCTTGGTAATAATACTTGAAAACCCAAACCAAACCTTCACAGTAAGATTTTACGATATCTCTAATAGCATCTCTTTCTTGTAAAGTAATATCGAATTTGGTTTTATAATATCTTTCTTTCCATCCAGCTTCCCAAAGACGAACTTCATCCTCTGGTTCACGTTGACGAGCTGCTTCGTCCTTTGCCTTTTTCTCATCATCAGCTCTCTTTAAAATGGCTTTAGCGTCAGATTCAGCTTGTGCAATATCTTTTTCAGTGTCCTTTTCGATAATACCGTACATAGCATCCTCTGGTTCATCATCCTCTTCCAATACTTCTTCCTCCACTTCCTCTTTTTCTTCTTCTAATTCATCCGCCTTTCTCTTGACACCAGCTGTTTCTTCAGATGTTGGTGCAGCAGGAGGTGGGATACCACTTAATTCAGCCTTTAAAGCAGCAGCAGCACTAAGATTGGCCATGCGAAGCTCAGCTCTGTTGGCTACAATATCTCTGTTTGACATGACAGCATTAGGATTATTGACAGGAGCGGCAGTCATTTCACCAAAGTTGGGACCATTAGGGTCGAACGTTTTAGTTTCACGAGCACGTCTATCATTTTCTAATCTTCTTCTTTTAGCACCTTGGGATCTTCTTTCCTCGGTCTTCTTTCTTTCAGAAAAGATTTCGTCTTCCATTTTACCCAACTCGGTTACCAAGACTTGAACACGTTTTAAATCGACTTCGCCGTTATGAGTCATGTAACCACCAATCATGGGCATTGTACTCTTCCATAACAAACTTAAAGTACTAATAGCGCCTTCTCTGATTTCAAGAGAAGGAAGATGAGGCAAGAAATCGTTACCTACGAAGAAACACATAAAGACCCAATCATCAATGGCTCTTTCTAAATCCCAAGGAATTCCAGGTATATTAAACTTGAGCGCATGTTCCAAGTACTCTCTCAATACATTGACATGAAGAAGAACGTAAGGTTTTGGTACGGCAAGTTTTGCCTCTTCTGCTTTCATTTCAGCAATAGCTTCGTCAGAAACTTTTTTTCGTAAAAAAAATAATCGCATTAGTTGGTGCAAAAAATAAATAAAAATAAATATTGTTATATGATTTACCTTTACACTGATTCGCAGCATGACCAGGTTGCTTACACTTGAAGCAACTGTTTCTATTTTTATTGTCTACAAAGACATCTTCACGTAACACCTTAAAGTGAGGTTCATGTGTTCCCAAGGCAAGCATAATAAGATCAGCATCTAATCCGTACATGACATGATTGGTGTTAGGGTTATGTTCGGGACGAGATCTTTCAACACGAATGAATTCCATAACTTTATGTTCACCTTCTCCAGGAACGGTTGCATCAGAAAGAATAACCTTTAACTATAACAATAAAATTAGATAATTGACTTTTTTTTTTTTTTTTTTTTTTTTTTTTGTATATGGATATTACGTTTTTCCAAAGAGGATCAGAATTTTGCTTGGCAGCGATATGATAACGAAGACAAGTAGCTAAATGGGCCATAAAAGGTGTACCAGGTGTAATACAATTGGAATCAAAATGTTCTTTTTTAGCGGGCAATTGATGACCTTGACCAATAGCTAGAAAAATAAATAATAATTAATCCTTGTGCTCTTTTTTTTTTCTAAGAAAAAAAAACCACAAACCTGCTAATTCGTTAGCAATTCTGTCGGCTGCCTCATGTTCAATTTGTGCTAATTGAGAAGCACGGAAACGACGGGCGCGCTGTTGATTCATTTTGGCACGAGGAGCAACACCATCTAATGACAAATGGTTAGTTTTTTATTTTATTTTAAACAATGCACTATTTTCTCTTTTCTTTACCAATAGCCATGTAAAGAAGTTTACGAGGTCGAACCATATCAACAACACGATCCATATACTCAAAGATCGCAATCATCATATCGTCTTCCGTAGCAGGAGCAGGCTACATATAAAAAATGTCAGTTGAAAATATATGATAGTCTATATTTTGTAATTTTACCTTGTTTTCTGGGTGACAACAGGGATGGATAATACCATTCATATCCAAATAAAGGTTATCAAACTCTTCATTGTTAGGGTTAGGTTTAGTTGTATCTACAGGAATAACTACTCCATTGACTGTTTTAGGATGTTCCTCAATTACAGTTGTAATAACCTTTGGGAATTTATCCGAAAGCCACCTAGCAATAACAAAAAATAAGAAAGTGTTTAATGGATCGCTTTTATTATTAATAGACTCAAGATTAACTAGTTTATTACCTAAAGAATGCGGGAACTCCCATGCTTACAAAATAGTTTCTTTTAAAAAAGGGTAAGCAAGAGAATAACTACTAAAAAAAAAAGTTGTTTTAACCACTTTAATGTGTGGGGGCCGGTCACATAGCGGTCACCGCTAAAAAAGGTGAGCTGTATTCAGCTGCGGCTTTAGTTGTTAATAAATATGCATTTTTATCCAAAAACAATATTTTATTGACTTGAATAATTAAATATAATTGTATTGGCTTTCTGAACTGCTTTGAGCATACCATAATATGGCCGTACTACACAATAAAATAAAATAAAATAAAATATTAAATAATGTGTATAAAGAATGATGATATTTTACGTACCTGAACATAATTAAGGAACATTGTATTACATCCGTAATGCCCAGGTAGGTATTTAACAAGTCCAAATTATTTTCATTGTATATATATTTCGTTACTAACACAGCCTACAAATTTTCCAAATATAAGTATATATATATATGCGTATATAATATTTTTAACGTTTACCACAGATCCAGCTAACCCACCTGCCATCAAAGCAAATCCCTAATAATAATAAAAAAAACCAACTGTAAATACACTCCATTTACGGTGCGTGTAAATTATGTTACCATGAATAGAAACAACCGAGCCCTCCAAACAAAATCCTCATCAAATCCATTTCCTTTTAATGTTTCTTTATCAATCAAATTTATGCTACATATAAAAAATGAATGTTATTAACCTATAATTTGTATATGTTGAATATTTCTATTGCACTTGCATAATCATTCCCAAGGTCGTAACGATTCCTGGAGCCCAATCTTCTATACCAGGTACAATTAACCGATCTGGCAAGTTCCAAAGAATAGTCAAACCGTCAATAAAAGCCCACCAACCTAGTGCAAACTACGCTCCTTTCATTTTTAAATAAATTATATTCCACCTATAAAATAAAATAAAATATTAACTTACCAGCACACCAGCAAAATAAACGCCAAACATTTTACCTTTATTGCCTAATGAAAAGCAACAAAATATTCGACTACAGATGAACACGTTATTATCATTGTTATAACTGCTCATTTTGGTTTGTGAAAAAAAGATAATAAAAACGTAAAAATTTATGTTATTCAGTTCCCCGACTGTCTATGCCAACTTTGTTGTTGTTGCCTGTATTTGTTTTTAGGGATAATCATATATCCAGTAAAGCAACTCGGGCAAGTAATCGAAGTATACAGTAATGCCACCAATAACATGAAAAACATCTACTACATCTATACCAGACTATATGTATTAATAACTATGCTATCATATGGTTTCTTTACTTACCTTTCTATTTTCCTTGAAAATCACTGTTAAAAAAGCGCATTGAGTTACTGTAACGAAATAAATCGCTCAAATGAGAAATCACTTCCTGATTTTAAATCCACGGTAACTTTATTTAAGGTAATTTTATAAAAGTGCGTGCGAGAGTTGTATGTGTATGTATGTGTGTGTGTGTGTGTATGTAATTTTAACAAATTTATCTTATTAAACATTTAAGATAAACGTATATATATATGTATGTACTTATCAATCGTCTTTGTAAAGGAGGTTCATGCCTACGTAATAAAGTTCCTTCTGGATAAGCAGAGGAGATCCTTTTAGCAACGCTGATATTCGCCAATAACACAAACTCTTCAATCGATTGATTAGCTTCCTTTAATTCAGCTGTAGAGACTGAAATAGGTTGTCCCTCGCTATCCAATTTAAATTTCAATATAACAGAATTTAATGTTAAAGCTCCATTATCATATCTCTTTCTGCGTAATTCCGTAGCTACTTTATTAAGCATGAAAATACTAGCAGATACTTGCGAGGCCAAATGGGTGCCATAGATTTTTACGTCACCAGGTATTTCATCACCATCAATTACACATTGTGCATCATCGTATGAGAGTTTAGCCCGAGATCTATACTATTATTTAGTATACAAAAAGTTTAAGTTATCCCACAGTTTTTTATATACCTTATTATGGTTTTTCCAATCCATGTTGAAAGTTGTTTACCGTACGCATCTAACTTCTAAATTACCGAAAATGCCAACATATCCACATCAAGATTTAAACTACACAGTTCTTCACGTAGTAGTGGTGGAAGCATGGAAAAATTTTTATCAACCAAGTAGGTACTAGTTCCGCGTTTTAATGCCTCTTGATCAATCGAAGATCCGCGCTTTAAAAAATATTCTACGTCTGCAATATGCATACCGACTTCATAGAACCCATCGTCCAATACTTTAAAATGAACGGCATCATCTAGATCTCTGGCTGTATAAGGATCGATAGTAAAGATAATCTCTTGTCGAAGATCTCTGCGTTGTTTTATTTCGGATTCGGGGATCTCCCAGTGTGTACTACGTAGACCAGCTAAAGCAACTGGTGTGAAATCATTGGTGACAATACAGTTGCCAGCCAAAAGGGCATGTCTTTCTGTATTCAAGTCTCCTAAAACTCCAATCTTTTCCTCGAGTTTTCCAGTAGGCGAAGTGTCATGTATAGGCCATTGTAACATGGTTGCCTAATTTACTTATTTTTATTTTTTTTAGTTTTATACATATAATTTACAACTTACAGAATTAAGATAATTTTTATATGCATCTGCATCTGCATTTTTTATTAAGTCCGCGGGAACATCATCATCACGTAAAATAATAAGTGGCACGCGTTGATCGACTGGTTTGAACCAAGCGATACGAGATGCTTGATTGTTTCTACTGAATCTGCCATTATCAGGTTGACCGGGTGCTCGAGATGAACCAATTGTTCCCACAAATGTCATATTCGGGGACCGCAGTGTAATACCTACAACTTCACCGCAGTAAGCAGGTTTGTAACTTTGTTCTGCACCGGCATCTTCATCTAGGTCGACTGTACTAGAGCTCTCTACATCATTTTCATTTTTCTGTTGAGGTAGCTGTTGTTGTTGTTGTTGTTGATTGTGCTGTTGTCGATGTTGATATCGTCCTTTTCTCCGCTCTCCTCGTGTATCCCATACTGTGTCTTTATCAACTAATTGAACGACGACACGATCTCTATCAAGCGATCGATTCCTACTCTTTAACTAATCCACCAATAGATATATCAGAGTCTAATCCATCACACGTGACATACGTATCATATCTATCCCTTGTTATCCTTATAACCCCTTCATACGAAGTACCATTCTGAAATTCTCTTTTCATATCTACCGGACCTAAATATAAGCAAAATAAATTTTTGCGTTTCGTGAGGTTTACATCATCAGGATGTATATATTGATTTGTAATTGGACGTGTGGCTATAAAGAAAATAAGTCAGTACCAGACTTATATAATATGCGCATATAATTAATTTACTTGAACGCCAGTTATTATCGTTAAGACGATCGTTGTTGATATCTGTTCATATCATAGACTTTAGGCTGGTTTCTGAGCTTTTCAGTAGGTACAGCACCATTTTCATTCCTGTATTGGTAATAAACTGCGGTCTGTACTGGGGGTTGCGTATAAGAAGCATATGATCTGTTTGTACTATAGTTACGGGCGAGACCGTGGTTTTGTGTGTTGGAATAAGGATAATTCTCAACGGAAGTATTGCTAGGCATATAGGGTGCTGAATTGTCATAATTTACAGTGTACGTGTTAAATGAGCTTCCGAAATCGGGGGGGGGGGGGTGCTGTTTCAACAGGTTTTTTTCTTTCTGATATCAGAATCAGAGTACCTATTATACTAAAAAATTTTGAGTGCTTTTAGAAAATAACTCTACTTAAGTTTTAGTTTACGTTACTTACGTGATTGGCGTTGTAATTGTAGCTCATTTCAATAGTATGCAGTATCTGATTTCACACACACTCGCACACAAATATGTTTTTCAAGCTTATTTAAAAACAAACAAGTAAATATTGCAGGATTACAGTTAGGTAAAGAGGCTAGCTCCCAATATGAAGCACTAGGGTTATCTGTAGATAGTTTAGAAGGTTTCAGGTACTCGTTCTGTTTGTTGAATCAATTGTCGTTCATCTTCTACTTGAAACGTTTCAAAATAATTTATTACTTGCTTGTGCTCTTGATTCTTGGTTTGACCATTTGTTTGCCTCGTTCATTTCAATCTTGACTTTTCTATCTACTTTGTTTAGTTATTTGGACAATGCGAGTGTAGTCTGGTATAATTCGTCATTCTTGTCTTCATTTTTAGTTACCCGTCGTTGATTACTTTTACTTATAATAAAAAATGTGTTCGTCTAAAAAAGTCTAATTTGTTTTTCTAGGAGATAATTATTTCCATCTATTCTCTCTTTTCTTTTCTTTTTTTCTCTTTTCTTCTTTCTCTTCTCCTAGCCTTTTTCGCTTTTCTACGTTCTTTCTTCTTCTTCTTACGTCGTTCCTCTATCTTCTTTTCTTGGGCCTCTATCTCTTGGCTTCTCTTTCTCTCCTCAATTCTTTCGTTTTCTCTTCTTGCTATCATTCTTGACATTCGCAAGTCTTGCAATCTCGCTTTTTCTTTTTTCTCAAGAACTTCGAGTTCATTATATATCTCAGTTTGTATGGAAGAAGGTCTTAACAGTGGTTTAGCACCACGAGGTGGATCCTCTTGCATATCACTTGACTGTTCCAAGGTATGTCTTTTGAAAGTCAACTGTTGACTTAAAAAAGGTGATGGTGGTGGTGTAAGTGCTATGGGGTCTGCATGCTTCTGTATTTCCTTTTTAATATCCTCCTTGATACTCCCCTTGATATACTTGTTGGTATCCACGTTGGTATTACCGTCAGGAACGAATTCTTCAACATACACCTTCATTCGCTTGGTGTGGAAAACGTGTTCAGAACGAGGTAAAAAAGACTGTTTCAAAGGAGAACGGTTATCCTTAGCTTTAGCATTACCATGAGATTCCTCATTATAATTGTTATCTTCGCTGGTATGGACTTTAGAACTTCTACGCTTTCTCTTTACGCCTCTGAAATGAGGCAAGATGCCAAAGCTTGATCCTTTCAAGCTGTACGTATCCTTGTCTTTTACAGAACTTGTACAAGATCCGCTGTTTTTAAACATCAATTCGCTACCGTAAGAAGAACCATGGAAGGAATAATTGGGGATAGTTACATTTCCAGTTAATTGCGATAAAGGGGTTCTAGGTTTTACGGGTGTGGGAGTACAAGTAAAACATTTGAAAGTAACAGCACTTGGTAAAGTAGCAGTACTTGATAAAGTAGCAGCAGACTCAGCAAGTAACTTAGAGACGCGAGTAGAAGTAGGAGGGGCTTTTTGGCGGTCGGTAGTAGTAGTAGTGGAAGATGATTGACCTTTGGAAACAGACTTTTGGATTTTTGAACGGGCCTTTTTGGTAGAAGGGACCTTTTTTTTTTTTTTTTTTTTTTTTTGGTTTAAGTATTAGTATTTTACCTTTTGACTCATTTACCTTTTGGGCTCATTTACCTTTTTATTATTCATTACGTGAGTAGCATTAGAAATATTGTTTAAAGCACTTCCTTTATTCTTTGAACTTTTGTTCTTTTGGACTTGGCTTCCGTTTCTATCGGAAAGGGTAGCGACAGTAGGCTTGTTGTTTCCTTTGTTCTTAGACATATCGATAGTGGGTTCCGGAAAAAAATAAAGAGATAGAGAGAGGGAAAAAAACAAACAGTTGGCGTAAAAATTAACGAATTAAAAAATAGAAAAATAAATGTATGTCAAATTAGGGTGTATAGCGAAATAGCAACAAAATTAAAGGCTTTGACATGAACCAAAAAAAACAATGCATGTATATTTATACATAACGATATTGACGGTTTTACCAAGTTTGCCGTTTACATATAATATTGCAAGCTACAGTTATATATATACATATATATACATATATAATATGTCGGCTTTTGATGTCTTTTCCTTTTCAAAAAGAGAATGCAAAATGAATTAGGTTCAAGCCAATAATAAGTCTTGCTTTCGATTACTACAGAAACCCCAATATCAACCTCATTTTATTTGCATTTTATTTTAGTCCTTTTTTTTTTACAACATTCAAGTCATGCCATTTCAAGATGTTCCTTCAGAAATATTAGATAAAATATTTATTTTACTGCCAAACTCTGTTATAAGAGAATGTATATTTGTTTGTAAATCATGGAGCATTACAGCCACCAGGATTTTCTACAGTACTATTATATTAACTAGGACAAACACTCATAAATTTATCTCGCGCCAACACGCTAGTTTTTGGATAAGACAGTTAAGTTTCGATGTAGACTTTCCACAACTGTTCAAGTTTACACCTCAACAATTTAAAACGTTGTTGGATCAAATACCTAATATTAAAATACTTGATCTCACCGGACTTTCTAGATCCGTTGAACCATTTCTGAAAATCTTGTACAAGACCAACAAATTAAGGTGCATAGAAGAGATTAAAGTAGATGATAACCTTTCGATGCAATCAAGAGAGATACATGTTTTAACTGCTTACAAGTACCGAGATACCACGACACATTTACACTTAAATTATCTTCGTTACACAACGGATGGTAATTATCTTGCGTTTCTACCCCAATTTAAACACCTGACTTTTTTATCTATCAGTAATGACTTGTTAAATGGTGATAGATACATGCTAATCTCTTCTGTACTTGATGTATGTCCTAAACTAGTAGGATTTGGACTACAAACCAAAAGATATTTTCCAGATGCTTCAAAAGCAGGATTGTTAAAGATGATGGAACAAGATGATGGTACCAAGGATAGAAATTTAAAATTAAAACGATTGTATTTTGAACTTCACGATTTTCACGAAGCCTACATGAAATATGTTATTTATTACACGCGATTGGACTTATTTCGCTTAAATATGATTGATACTGATATTTATGAATGGTTAAGTGACAAAGAGAGTATGATCAATTTATTTGCAAAGCATTTATCCACCATCAAAAATTTATCTATTACTGCTCAGCCCAATACAAATAAAAGACAAAGAACAAGTATACAAGATAGAATGGAAAGAAATTGGATGTTTTTAGATATGATTATTGGGTCGAAAAAATTAGATTGTCATGTAAACTTATCAATGAAAGGATATGACGATTTACAAAAGTTTAATATGGACATTATCAATCATCAAAAAATAATTTTGGAATATCAACTTAAACCAGAATACCCAATCAATAATTTAACCTGCTTATTTTCCTATGGTAGTGGTGCAAGTATCATAAACTCTATAGAAATAGGCGATGCTGTAAGGTATACACTAAGTGATTGTCATCAAGTCATGGAATGTGCTATCAATAAGTGTCCTCAATTAGGATTTATGATCATTCGTAGAGCAGAACTTTGTTATCGGTTTGAAGCGATACCATATCCATACAATATTCAATTCGATAAAAGACTCATTGAACCCGGTGAAGGTAGAAATTATTCGGTAGCCACGGACGTAAAATTAAATCATGTGATGATACAATATGCAACTATATCAACAGAGCTAATACAAGTCCTGTGTCGCTGTTTAGGCAATATTAAAGTGCTGAAACTCAAACAATGTATACTTGTCGATATTTTAGACATCAGAGGGATCGAACATTTAAATTATCTAGAATTAGATGCATTTACTTTAGTAAAGCGTATTTTACTAAGATTGGAAATGTCTGGTATAATTAGCTTTTATCAGTCAATCAACGGCTCTCATTTTAAACCAGCTGAAAAAGATGAATCAAGAGAACAAGATACTTTTTATGTCAACATTCAGTGTGATAAAGTCGATAGACTAGTTATTCATACTACCGTCTGTGCCTCTGTATTGTTACCTGTTGTACAGCATGAATAAACATTTGGATACATATTTTTTTTACATATTAAAAACTGTCTTTTTATTGGTTCATATTTTTTTACAAAAAAATGATTAAATATTGTTTCAGAATAAACCACTTCTCTTCCTTTCCTTTACAATGCATACCACCATCAGTATAAAAACATGTTATCAAACAGTCAGTATATTCAATTAAATGCAGAAATTTGTAGTTTATTAAATCAAGATTGGGGTGTACGACCACATATGAAATTTTCTAATAGTCAGTTATTAGCTAATGCCATTATCTACAGTAATATTAGCAAAGAAATAGTATTAATTAATACCTTTGAAGTTTATGGTCGAAGAAAACTTACTGACAGCCACAGAGAATCATTTAAAATCCAAAAAGGACAGCCCCCAGAAACATCTTTGCCACTACCCATTTCTACCAAGTACCCGAATGTTTGGCCTACTATAATTCACGATAAAGATAGGAAGAAGTTAGTAATTGGAGCCCAAACTTTTAACGCCTTGATTACTTCGTCTTTAAAGATTGACAATACATCATTCAAGAAGTGTAAAGGTGCTGTAATGAATGCTTTATTTAACAGCCTTCTTACATTGGTTATATTTGGATCGGGTAGCCTGTGGTCGCACAAAAAGCCTATGCACACTACCTATGGCCTCGAAAAATTTAATTTCTCAAAAAAAAAGGCCGTGTACAACTATGTCAGAATAAAACTTCACATTTTTTTCTTGTTAGCATAATAAAATGAATACGAAACTTTTTAAAGCTCTACGCCTCTATCGAATAGTTCTAAAAAGAGCGCAAAATACTCTCTATTACACGAAAATTAGTTTTGAAATAGTAGTGAGCAGAGGTTATTATTTCTTCTTTTGCCAGTGGTGACAGACAAGACAACCGCCGGTATTTACACCCCCAAATTTGATCCAGAACTTCACCTCTTAAATCACCGGCTACAATTCGGAAACACGAATTGTCCATTTTACTTATAAAAGATATAGCTTTTATCTTAGAAACCACCGTGGTCAAAATAGAGTCAAATAGCTATACTTTTTTAATTTTAATATTTCAATATGATAAAAAATTTTGTTTACAAAAACGAAAGAGAAAAACATAGAGAGAAGACTTTTACAAAAAAGAAAAAATCGTGTCATAAATCCATTCTTGTATTATTTACAAAAATTCACCAATAAAAAGGTGAAAAATCCAGTAGTAAACTTTTTTTTTTTAATTGTTCTCCTCCTTTTTTTTTTTTTTTTTTTTCTGTATAGTTTTCTATAAACAGAAGGAAAAGAGGAAGAAGAAGAAAAAAAGAAAAAAAAAGAAACTGACAACAATTTTCTTATTACTCCTTTTTATATCATGACCATCTCAAAAAAGCAATATCAAGTACGTAGAACGTCAACACGTGCTATACACAATCCCAAGATTGACACGCATGGTCCGCTTGTTCCTCAATATTCATCTGTCGAGACTTTACATTCAGGCCATGGCATCGATTTAGGAGAAAAATACACAAGAGGATTACCACGGCAGCAATGTCTTGATAGATTTGAAAATGCTAAACATCTGGCCGAGGTGAGTTTGTATGTGAATTATTTTTTAATTATTTTATTTATTTATGTTTTTATTTTATTATTTAAATAAAAAAAAGAATCAACCTAAACCACCTACAGAAATAGCAGCAGTACCTACTATACCTACAGCAATACCTTCTCCAGAGCCTATAATAACTGTAGAAGAAGAAGAAGAAGAAGAAGAAGCAACTACGAATCATGCTTCACGTCAATCAAACTCCGTCCCACCGGCTGCTGATGCGTCAAGGAAGCGTGTGCTAAGACAAAGAGTTCAGAAAATCAAACCAGTAAAGAGAAGACGATTAGTGCATACACCTTCTTCTGATTCATCTTCTGATTCACAAATTCAACAGTTACCGACGAAATCGTTTTTGCCTATTACGTCACGTCATCAAGAGAATGTGGGGCATATAAGTAAGATTGAGATTGGAGGATATATAATTGATGTATGGTACTTGGCACCTTATCCAGAAGAGTATAGTAAATTAGATGTACTTTATGTATGTGAGTATTGCCTCAAGTATATTAAAAGTAGCTATATAGCTAAAAGACACAAGGTAAAGAATAAATAAATAAGGAGGGAGAGAGAGAAAGAGAGGATTGACAAAAAAAGATAAAATAGGTTAAATGCAGTATGAAACACCCACCAGGAGATGAAATATATAGAGACGGTATCATATCGATATTTGAAGTAGATGGCAGAAAGAATAAAATCTATTGTCAAAACTTGTGTTTATTAGCGAAAATGTTTTTGGACCACAAGACATTATATTATGATGTAGAGCCATTTTTATTTTATATTCTTACTGAAACAGATCAAGATGGATGTCACTTTGTAGGTTATTTCTCAAAAGAAAAACAATCATTATTGGACTATAATCTGTCTTGTATCATGACATTACCTGCTTACCAAAGAAAAGGTTATGGTCAATTCTTGATTGACTTTAGTTATTTACTTTCAAAAAAGGAAGGTAAAATTGGTTCACCTGAAAAGCCATTATCTGATCTAGGACTATTAAGTTATCGTAAATATTGGCTGAATATGATACAACAAGAATTAGAAAAACGTGAAACAATTACACTACAAGGTAAAAGTCTATATATTTTATTTATTTATTTCAACTGTAGATATTAAAAAGTATAGTATAGAACTGTCGAAAACTACTTGCATAACTATAAATGATATAGTAACTACATTAGAATACAATCAATTATTGAAACAAAAAGAGGAGGGACAGTATGATATTATAATTGGACAAGATAACATTAAAACCAGTAGGTTATATGCTAAAGGGGAACGATTAACCTGGGTTCCATATATGGTAGCAGCCAAAGGAGATGCAGGCATCTTGAATATACCACGTGAATACACACAACAACAACATCAATATCATACATATCATCAAAACCAATCTATATCTACTTCTGATATTTCAACTGATGCCATTTTATCAAATAGACAAAAGACCAAAAAGAGATTGACAAGGTCTGGTAAAAGAAAGCGAGTATAAAATCTCTATTTTGTATATATATATATAATAACTATATACTCCCTTTATTATTATTATTATTATTATTATTATCATTAATAAAATTGCATATATCTCTATTTAATTGGTTTCCCTTACTTTTTGTCGCCTTTTAGATAGTAGACAACTATTTATATTTACTTCCCCTTTCTTTTTTGCCCTTTTTCCCTTTTTCTTTTTCTCTTTTTTTATTTCTCTTTTTTTTCTTGCAAAACAATGAATGATACTATAGTTGAACGTAATTCTCTTTCATTTCATGCTTTGCGTGCTAAATTTCATCAGTACGATAAAAAAAATGACACTTTGGTAAAATAAAAAATATTATACTTTTTCTTGTTTTTTAATATTACTACTTGTAGAAAAAAAATACTATGCCAAAGCGTATTACTGCAGTAACTAAAAATATTAGCGATCTATCCGATCATTTTCCTTTAAAAAGAAATCACAGCGATCTACCAGCTTCAAAAACAACACCTTCTCTTTGGTCTTCTTCTAACGGAAGTAGTACAACAGCAGAAGAATATGAAAAATATGGAGACGAAGAAGATGACGAGGACGATCAAGACGAAGAAGACGAAGAAGAAGAAGACGAAGACGATGATGATGAAATACTAGTGATTCCAAATTTAGGTATAAGAGCTGTACCTCGAACAGGCTCTTTTGTAACCGAACTAAGTAAAAGATTAGCCATATCTGAAAAAAAGGGTGAACCTGTCAGCCATACTATTTTATCGATGAGAAGATCTGCACCTAATTTTGAGGAACCTTCGTTACCCGTAACCACCTCTATGCACCACATTGTCAACCGTAAATCAGTACCCAATTCTTCTTCTTCGCCTTCGTTGGTTATTCCACCTGCCATGATAAAACGATCAACTACTGGCACCAGTATTTCATCTTCTAATTCTTCTGTATCGGCTTCTTCAAACAAACGAAACAATTGGCATTTCACGCACTGGTTTTCTCACCCACCGTTACCTTCTTCTTTAACCACTACAGTCGAGTCACAACAACCACAACCATCTGCATCGAAGCGTGCTCGTATTATTCAGGAGTTAATATCCACTGAAAAAAACTACCAGACTGATATGGAATTGATTAAGGAGATTTACTATGATGAAGCTCATCAAGTATTTTCAAAGATTGAGATCAAGCATATATTTATTAATTTACTCGATATTATTTCTTTTGAAAAAGAGTTTCTTTCTATTTTGGATAGTGCTTGCTGTGAACAAGAAAGTGAAATAACAATTGGTACAGCCTTTAGTATAATGGTATGTACTATATGACAAAATATCAAATATATATGTATATATTTTAACATTTAATTTGTGTTAGATGAATCGTATGGATCAATTGTATGGTGATTATTGTAAGAAACACGAAGATGCTGCATCTAAAATTCAAGAAATAAGTTCACGATCTAACGTTCAAGCTTTTTTTTTGGTAAAATAAAATGATGTACATAAAAACCACACGTATTAATTTTTTATTTATTTCAGTAGAAATGTAAAGAAAAATTACAAGGACGTACAATGTGTTGGGATTTACCAAGTCTGTTAATAAAGCCTGTTCAAAGAGTGCTAAAATATCCATTATTGTTAAAGGTAAGAGTTACATAAATGTTTATGCAATGTACTAATAAACAAACAGGAAATCGTTGCTTCTACACCTGAGCATCATCCAGATTACGATCAGCTTATTATTGTTACACACGAAATTCAACAAATGGCAGATCACATTAATGAAATGAAGCGAAGAAAAGATATGGTAGAACAATTAATTATCGACAAGAAAAAAATTGATAGAAATGTTGTGTAAGTTTTCTTTAAAGCAAAAAAAAAAAAATTGTATATATCTAGACTAACATGTTATATGCAGACAAGGTATCAATAAAAAATTTACAAGAAGAGTACATCGTAAAAAACAATCTTCGGCTGGTCAAGATGCTTCATTTGATCATCTTTATAAACAATTTGAATCAAGACAAGAAATTGCTAAACAGTTTGAAAAGGGTGCGCAAGATTGGTTAGTAAAGATCAAACAAAATATAAGCTCTCTATCAGATCTCGTGCATGGTTTAGAAGCTGTTTATGGAGACTCGGACGGTATAGGATTACGAAGTATGCGTACCTTTAAGAAACTAGTTTCTCAGTTAGAAACAAATTCTGTGGTAAATATATATATGCTCTTTTCCTAAAAAAAAAGGTTTTGTTTCTAAATATAATATACACATATAGGAAACAAATATTCAAGAAGCAGTTTATAATAGAATAGAATCTTATTTAAAATTATTTAAAAACCCATTACACATTATTCAAAAAAGAAACCGAAAACTGATAGATTATGATAGAGCGCGCCATTTAATTAGCAAAGGCGAAGTACCCGATAAACAACTACAGATATCTGCCGAACAATACATTTCATTGAATGCGCATTTGTTGGACGAATTACCTATATTTCTATCATTAACAGTTACCTATTTTGATATAATTGTAAGTGAGTTTGCACGTGTGCAAGCAACTTATTGGCGTAAATCAAAATTGGAATGGAAATCTTTAACAATTGAACAACCCTTTGGAAGAGAACATACATGGGTATCCATTGAATCAGATTATCGAACCGCTATAAAACGAATGCAACCGCGTATAGATGAAATTACTTCAAAGCCTAGAGATAGCGGTTGCTTTATTCTACCTAATAATCTCTCTACAGTTTCAATTGATCAAGGTAGTTAAACCAGAATGGAATTTATTCAAAATGTATTTTACTAACATCTTTTTTTTTTTTTTTTTTTTTTTTTTTTTTTTGTTCAGCTGTACCGATACCAAAACTCAAAACGAACAAGAAATATGATAGCTTATTTAGTGAATCACAACCTGTCTTTCAATGTATTGCACTTGTCGATTATGAATCACCCGAGAAATTACAGATACAAGAAGGTGACTTGATTCAAATTTGGTTACCAACAAATACGATGAATAGTGATAGTGCTACTGTATCTACAAATGCATCTTCTACTGAATGGTGGTACGGAAGTTTAGCAAATAATTCAGAAGTTTACGGGTGGTTACCATCTAATATATGCGAAAGAGTTTAATAAAGCTTCTTAACACGAAAAGGGTGGAGGAGGGAGGGAGGGGGAAGAAGCATGTTACATTTATGACCGTGCACAATCCTCCCTCGAATAATTTTATATACTTCTAATCTCCTTTATATCTCTCCGTTTTGTAATTAACTGAAGATGTACATTATGATGTACAAAACGTGTTTGATCTTTCTTTTTAAAATTTCACTATAACTAAAAAAAAAGTTTGTATAACAAATAAACTGCAAAAAAAAAATATTACATATTTTCATATCCATCCACCCTGTGATACTTTGCTAATTAAAGTAAAAAAAGGCGAAGCGTGCAAACGAAAATAAGTGCAAGTATCACTGTTACACTTTAGTGCTTGGTAAGATAACAATTTTTAATTAATAATGCATACTGACAGAATGAAATGTATGTCAACTTTTATCCGCCCCTTTCAATTATGAAAGAGAGAGAAAAAGGCTAAATTACGCTTGTAAACGTAAATAAAAAAGAAACTCATGGAATATTTTTTTTTCAAAAAAAAAATAGGTAACATGGTATTATTACACTAATGAGATTGAATATCTAACTGGGAATTTTCAAGAAAAAATCCTTGCTTTTTGTTTCGTTCGACCGATATGTCATACATTCAAATGTTGAAATATTTTGCCCACAGCTCTATATGCCACTAAAATAAAAATAAAAAAAGGGCATCAATTACTAATCATAGATATATGCTTGCTTACATGTATAACTGAATTTAACCCCTCGTGTGCTGATTAAAAAGTAGAAGGAAAAGAACACTTTTCTATTATTATTTTTTTAAGTACTTTTTTTTTTTTTACTTTTTGAAGACAGGTGGTTTTTTTCAAAGTTCTGATGCTTTCTAATATCTTTATTAAACACATTAAATAGGCACTTGAATATATAAGCATATTATCACCGTGCGCCTATGATAGAAGCCATAAAAAACATAGGATAGCCTGCAAGCATTTGTGTAATTCAGAGAAAACTATTTTCTTCTTTCGGTGTATATTCGCTAAATCTGCCCATGCTTTTCTCCTGATGAAAAAGCATCTTTTGATATGTTTTAAACACCGTATATTTTTTTTCTGCGCAGCATGAACGAGATTTTCTCAATTAAAGATAACATACAGGCTACTTATTTATCAAACTAGAGACGATGTATAGCGGTTCCTGTTTTTTTATAAAAAGTGTATATAGGTTATATAAAAAAAAGTAATGCAAAAAAGAAGTGCAAGATATCGATGTCATCACTGTCGGTAGACGAATTGATTTTTTTTTCTTTTTCAATGCCTGGAAGGAAACCAGTAGACCCTTCAAAGTTAAAGCATCTCTCTTACGTTTTTTTTTTTTTACAGAAAGAAAGAAAAAAAATGTTTACAAGTACTTTACGTTCCTTGTACTCACGAGGAAGTCTCGGTACTAATGTATTTAGACATGTGAATAAAGTAAACAACATGTCATGTCAAAGTTTACCAAAACCAGGAACATCAGTATTACAACGTCGACTTTACGCCAGCCAACAACAAAAGAGACAAGGCGGTTTAAGAGATAACACATCCGGTGGTATGTACGCAGCGTCTATTTTCATCACTATGGTAGGTGTTACTTATGCCGCCGTACCTTTGTATCGATTATTCTGTGCCAATACTGGATTCAGTGGTACACCTGTAATTGATCCATCTCGTTTCGTAGCCGACCGACTCGTACCTCAAGAGACAGGGCGTAAAAGAATTCGAGTTACATTTGAGTCAAATACTTCCGATACCTTACCATGGACATTTAAGCCCGAAGTGCGTGAAGTTTATGTTGTCCCTGGTGAAACGGCTTTAACCTTTTATAAAGCCAAAAGTAAAGCAAAAGAGGATATTATTGGTATTGCCACTTATAATGTTACGCCTTATCGAGCTGGATCTTATTTCAACAAGATTCAATGTTTCTGTTTTGAAGAGCAAAAGTTAAAACCTGGGGAAGAAGTTGATATGCCCGTCTTTTTCTTTATTGACCCCGATTTCTTGGATGATCCTTTGACAAAGGACGTTCATACAATCACTTTAAGTTATACTTTCTTTAATACAAAACAAGCAAATGGTTTATCTCCTGTTAAACCTCAATCATAGATTAATATTTACTCTTACGTTTTTATTAAAAAAAAAATATCCCATTGTATATTTTATATTTATTTATAAATAATATTAAAAAAAAAAAGAAAAAAGAAAAAGGAATGTGTGTTAAAGGAAAGTAGTAGGAAGGTAGTAGGAAGGAATGGAGAGTAATTAATTTGGGGGGTTTTTTAATATAAAGGTTTTTGTACATAATAATAGTTTGTAGTGTTATCAATGGATGTAGTGGTATCATAATGTAAATTGGAAGTATAATCACTAGGATCGTCTTCACGGTTATACTCGCTAGGATGGATAATGGGAGATTCTATAGGTTTGAGTGGGGTATTTGGCGCAGCCAGTAAGTCCCGACTATCGTTTTCCACTATATTTGTATCAATTGATCTAGATGAAGAAGTAACGGATGAAGCAGAAGATTTTGGACGAGTCCAATTGAAAATTTTAGAATTAAAGAGTTTACTCGATAAATCCGTACTGCGAGAAGAAGCAAAGTCTGATGGACGTCTTCTATAGCCATCGGTTGAAGTAGTAGATTTAGTAGTAAAAGTACCGAGTGATTCGACTGATTTGTGACTACGAAGAGATTGACGTGGAGGCGGTAAAAGTTCATTGGATACTGAAGCATTAGTTAATTTACCACTACCTTGTGTAGTAGACGGTAAAGTACTTGTAGAAGTGTTTGAAGAAATTGTTGTCATTTCATTTATATCAGATTGCGGAATCTCTAATCTTTCAAGCCATTTTTCTAATACACTCTTGGATTGCGAAACGTGACGTTGAAGACTGTCGATCCATTTGTTTCTTTCATCCGTATCTTCTGCTTGTAAATAATAATCGGGCCAATCAAATTTTGTTTCATCGTCAGATACAAGACAGAAAGTATTGTATCTCCATTGTTTTTGATTTAATGATGTCAATGGTTGAGCATTTGGTACAAGGCTATAGTGATCAAGTGAAATTACTGCTAATGCATTGGTATCATTCTAAATTAAAAATACATTAGTAAAAAAAAAAAAAAAAATTAAAAAAAATAGTTATTATTTTACCTTAGTTTTATAGTACCGAAGCTCTTCTCCGTATAAAACAAAGTATCTTCTTAACCAAGCTCTACATTTTCCATGTTTTTGTTTGTTCAACCAGCCTCCGAGTCTAATTGTCGAAGGAGGAGCAGTTTTATTGGCGGTTTTCACGCTAGGTTTTATTGCTGGTGCAGATCTGAAAGGCATGGTATATTCTATAATAAAGCAAAAAAGAAAAAAAAAGGAAAAAAAGAATCCTCTTTTAGGTCTTGTTATATATTATTTTTTTTCTGTAGTTTGTTACACCAGTTGATAGTTGGTAATTTTTTTCGTTTTCCCATGTCATTGACGCCTTCTTATTTCGTTGGTTCTATTGACGTTGTACTAAAACTTTGAAAAGGTATACAAAAACCTCGCTATGGAACAACACCTTACTTTTGACTCGACACGGTATTTAATTCTTTTACAAAAAAAAAAAAAAAAAAAAAAAGAACGCAGTTAGATGGGAATTTACTCGTAAATTGAAGTTAATGGCACTAGCGAAATCTATCAAGAATTAAAGTAACACAAAACAGAGTCGATAGAATTTTTTTTTTACTAAAGTATTACTTAAATGAAAAAAAATGAAAAAAAAATTGCATTCTTATTTGGTTGTTACAACTGTTGACTGTATAGATCAATGTCATTTTTTTTTCGTTCTAAATCTTTCAAATATCAACGTTTTTTTTTTAAAAAATATAATTAAATTTAAAGTTTTTGGATTTCATAGGTTCCGCTGTTGAAGTTTAAATGAAGTCAGTACAACCTTAAAAAAGAAGATGGGATTACATTTAATAAGGAAATACACGCTTTTAAAAAAAAAACCGGAGAAGAGGAAAATATGAAAAAAGCTAAAAGATACAAATAGTCTAAATAAAGTAACTCAAGTGGGCGAGTAAAGTACATAAACTATATGAAAGTGTTACATGTATAAAGAAAAAAAAAGGAAGCGCACACTTTTTTTTATTTTTCAATTAAACTGTAACGTGAGCGGAATAAGTATATATTTTTTTTGTCAGATTCTGTTGTAGAGTTTCCATTTCCATCCATGTTGTAAAAGGAACACAAGGGGGAAAAAAAAAATTGTAGCATTTTTCCATTTCTCGTCTACTGCGAAAAAAACTGTTTTTAATTGGTGAAAGATCGAGTTTCGTAAAAAAGGGACGTACCTTTTTTAAGTATGCAATGCCATAACTTTTCCTATCTACCGTTAAATCAACGTAGTAAGCACGACAACAACAAAAGTTCGGTTGTTGTAAATTCAATAGTTAGTAGTAACTATTTTATACCTTTATACAAATGTTTAAAAAAGTTGCTGTTCTATACCTTTTTTATTCACTTATGATCTCACCCATAATTTCTATAATTGGTCACAAGATGTTGATGGCTTTTTCGCTCTCTCTCTCTCTCTCTCTCTCTCTCTCTCTCTCTTTAAGCTTTCTACTAAATTAATTAATCGAGCAGTCCCTTTTTTTTTTGTCCGAGGATCGTTACAAAGCGTATCAAATTCGGATTGATAGACAAAGTATGAACGAGGTTGAAAAATTTATAGTTAACTAGCTTTTTTACTAATTTTTTTTCTTACCTTATGAGAACAGTTTTCCGGATGTATACCCTAAAAAGGATCTACACAAAAAAGTATGGTTCACATTGGAGGCTTTTCTTTTTTAATTTATTATTTAAACATACTAATATGCTTCGGTATTTTTGTCTCACTCAATGGAACAAGTAAATGTTTTATTTACTACGTAATTTTTTATTTTTTTTTACAAAAAAAAAAAAAGTAAAATATTGCTTTTAACCAATATAGAAAACGCATTTACATTCTGCCAATTTTTTTTTTTTAGACCGTGCACAATCATGCTTCAGATAAACAAAACAGCACGAACTTTTTTTTTAAAATTCAGTTCGGTAGAATTCGCGCGTTTGGATAGTCTACTAAAAGCTTGCGCCTCATGATCTGCACTAACACAGTGGGTAAAAAATACCGAGTTTTTGTTTCCATGATTTTAATGAGATGGGGAGGGAAAATCACAAAAACTAATTATAGTAATAACTAGTTATCTAATATATATTTTCTGTTGTACAAATAAGCCTCGTTTTTTATTAAGGATCAAAAGGGACTTTTTATATATTTAGCATCAAAAAGACAAGAAAAAAAAAGTTTATTTTTAGGATAATGCTTTTTTTTAAGATGAATTTTTTTGTTCAGGTACAGAACGTTCACTTGTAGCAGGGGAATAATAATCAAGAAGGGAATCAAGATGGTTTTCAGATACAGAAGGTAGAATATAGTCTTGATTAAGTTCTGGTTGATAATATTGTTGTTGAGGTGTGTTGGTTGTAATAATTGGGTGAGGAACAGCTTGTTGTTTACTACCTAACGGTGTTACAGAATTGGGAGATTCTGATTGATCACCGACGTACGTCTTTTCATTATCACCTTGTTGTTGAAACATCGTTTGGATTTTTCTTAGCGAATCTTGTCTAGGTGGTGCGTAGGGTTGTTGAAGTGATGTGCCGCTGGTTCTTTTAGTCAAGCTGGAGCCAGCTTCATTGCTAGCCGTGCGCGTAGGTAAAGGACTATTATTACCACTGTTGGGCCAGTTAAAATTACCTACTGCGTTTGTTGTAGGTGTATTTGCCATGGAAGAGCCTCTTTGCATAGCTGTTGTTTCGGATGTAGATCTATTCATTGCTTGCTGTTGGAAAGAAGAGTTTGAAGCATCTGATTGGTATCGAGGTGGTATAATTCTTACACTTGTATCAACCGAAGGATGCATAGATCTTGTTGAACTATTGTTATACTGTTGTTGCTGTTGTACTTGTTGTTTCTGTTGTACTTGTTGTTGCTGTTGTACTTGTTGTTGCTGTTGTACTTGTTGTTGCTGTTGTACTTGTTGTTGCTGCTGCTGTTGATGGTGATGGGAAGCTCCACGCTGAGGCGTCTGACTTAAAGTGTTAGCAGGAGGTACAGTACCAATAATAGTTGTCAAGTTTGGAGGATATGGACTACTATACTGTTGATCCATAGCATTAGGTCCTCCAGGAGAATCCGCACCGTTATTATTACCACTATTATTCATTAACATGGCGGGGTTCATGGGTTGGGTTAACAACATATTATTTGTAGGAGCAGCAGGAGATAATGATACCAACGCAGAGTTACTAAGATAGAGAAGATTGCTTTGAGAGAACTGACTGTATGGACTCTTTCCACTAAGTGCTTGGTTTAATTTATGTTCGTTAATTTTTCGAGCATTTTCTTCAGAGATTGGGAAAAGGAATTCAAAATTAAGGATCAAGTCTTCAAATAAGTCGTCAGGGGACATTCACCAAAGGAACCATCTTCTGTTTGATTGAAATCGTGGAAGATGACAGGAGTAAAAATGAGGGCCAAGTTTTGGATATTCATTTTATTTACGCTGCAATTAGCATGTACTCTATTAGAAAGAGTAAAAAAAAAAAGAGAGGTTAATACAGAATCCTCTAAAAAATACAAAAAATAGTAACTTTACTTTGACAAATGACGAATAATACAATGTAAAGTACTTCTATGAGCCAAAGATAAAGTCGAAAGTTTGATTTATGTATAGTACAGTTATCGATCGCTAAATAATTCCCTTTTAGATCTTCATTAAGATCCATGATATCAAGCAAAGCATTCATGAATCTGATAAAGTGCGCAGTTGCCGTATCTTTTGATATCGATTCTGAACTATCTTGCGGACTGTTCTTTTTATTGTCATCAATATACTCTGTAGCTGGCTCTTCTACAATAAACCTACCTATAATATGTTTTTTGCTCGTTGCTACTTTTATTTTTTTGCTTGTAATTGTTACATGGATGACGCTAGATGCATGTATAACTTCAATGATCATATGGAATGGTCTTCTCAAAAAGTGTCCTAACAATTATTTAATTTTGTCCCAAAATTTATCAAATTAAGTCCCAAGAATAGTGGGAAACCCAGTACGCAATGTAATAAACATTATTTATACAAGGATATTGCCGAAATATTAACACAGTGGTCCCTCACTAATTTAACGGCAGAAAGGGTCCCCTTAGCCGTAAAATTATTGAGGTTTGTGAAGTTCGCTGCTATTTTTGAAGAAAAAATGTCCTCACAGCCTTAAAATTAAAGAGGGTTGAAATTAACGAGGGACTACTGTATGCATCAAAAAAAGTCGATATCTGTTCAGAGAACCTACCACTCCATAACTAACAAGCCCATAGAAAGAGTTGAGAATTAGGGCAAGATACAAAATAACCCAAGAGCTGTTCCAATGATTCTTCGCCCCTTCTCGGCAATTGGCAATAAGATAAAAGTCAAAGTAGGCTTCATAACAGGGCTAACCAAATGCAATTCAAGAGGAAGCGTAATGTAAAGTGCAGCTAGTAAATTATGTCCGTTTTGAAAAAAAAAATACTTGGCAATTATCCAAAGTAAATGGCATTGACTGGAAACGGTTGGCCGTTTGTTAACAAATGATTATCATTTTCAGAATTTTACTGTTTCGTTTTGGACTAACACAAATTTGTGAACTATTGATTTGAATAGGATATAAATCTGTGGCAATTTGATTAAGATTTCTAGTTTGAAGTTGTCGCAAAACTATTGCTTCTTCGAGCCCCTCCAACTTCCTAGCCTTTCCCTTCATATTTTCAATATGTGATCCTTGTAGCTTATCAATGGCTAGAAATGATTCGCTGATTAGTTGCTAGCAAGAGGTATTAAAAATAAATAAAATGCCAAAATACAGATCAAATATATCTTACTCTAAAGAACTAAAATAAATAGATCAATCAATTTTCTCTGACGCTTTGAATTATGCTGGTATTCAGCTGAACTAGTACAATTGGTCAGATAAAACTTGCTTGCTGGCATTAATGCTCTCCAAATCCTGATATTTGCTGCTAAAAAACACTATAAAATAAAATGATAGTTAAGCTGTCTTTTAAAAAAAGAGAATATACAAACGTGTAGCCTGGACAAAGAAAAAAATTTTTTTTTTTTGAAAATTCTCAAAATTACTGTAGTGGAATTTTCGCTCAATGTCAAGCAGTAAGGCGAAAAGGCTGTATCCAGCCTTGACATAATCTTGAGTTCTCTTTGGGTTATTTTGTTGAAGTAAGGGCCTATTTTTTCTAAGATTGCTACTTCGATTTTACTTTCTATATTTGAAATATATAAGCTCTCTCTAATAGGTCCCGTATAATATATTCGACTTTTTGATTAGTCAATCATTCAATCAAATGTAAAAGTAATCCTTAGAAATAAAACATGTACAATGCTTTATATTGTTATTTATTTAATAATGGTTTACAATAACATATACTAATCGAAATAAATGCACTTCAACTGTTAAAATTATTTTTACAAAAGAAAAATAGAGTTTGGCTTTTGAGAGGTACTTGTGTTGACGTCGTTAAAACAGTTTACAATTAAACTTGACGATATGATATACCTACTTTAATATTTAAGTGGGCATTTTCGCGAACGATCCATGAATCCATCCTTGATAACTTGAATAGTTGATATATCAAAGCTCGAGAATTCAGGTTCTTTCAGTTCACCTTCGTCTTGTTTTGTCACACAACATCTCGTCCAAAAAACTTTATACAAGGAAATCAATGATTCAGTATTTTTTCTGTTTGTAAACATATCGATTTCTTGAATTGACTTTGGGAACG